>AP027106.1:55111090-55390891 GCA_028142955.1 Pinctada fucata | reverse complement strand
TATGTAATCTTGTGCTCGCAACTCCTCTGACACTTTGAATGATGGAGGACTTGATTCTTTTTGCAATATGTTGGGTCTGTGGTCTAGTTGTTCACTTGATATTTTGTTTGAGCCCCTGACCCCATGGGTCTTAGAAATGGGTGTGGTCATTTTCTCCTATATAACTCTATGTAATCTTGTGCTCGCAACTCCTCTGACACTTTGAATGATGGAGACTAAATTCTTATTGCAATATGATGGGTCTGTGGTCTAGTTGTGCACCTGATATTATGTTTTAGCCCCTGACGCTTAGGGTCTTAGAAATGGGTGTGGTCATTTTCTCCTATATAAGTAATGTAATCTTGTGCTTGCAACTTCCTCTGACACTATAATTGATGTTAGAATTAATTCTTTTTGCAATGATTGGTCTATTGTCTAGTTGTGCAACTGATATTTTGGTTTTAGCTCTATATCCCCAGGGTCTTTGAAATGGGTGTGGTAATTTTTTCCTACATAGTTGTGCTCTCTACTCGTATAAAGCTATTAATGATGGGGAGTTAATTCTTTATCCAGTATTATTGATCTGTAGTCTTGATGTGTCATTGATAGTTCATTTGAGCTAGCAGCCCTTGGCCCCTAGGATCTTGGAGAATGGGTGTAGCATTCTTTTTTGAAATACTTTATCTCGGATATTATGAATTATAATTATGAGTGCTATTATAGTTGCAGTCTAATGGGTATGTTGTTTTGTCATGCATACTTATAATTTGTTGGAGCCCCTGCTCCCTATGGTCTTGGTTTAAAAAAAAAGAAAGGAAATTGATGCTTTAGAAAAAAAACAACCAGGAGAGCTACAGTCTCGTCAGAGACTTCTGGTTGGTTTGGAAATATGAAGGACGTCACATTACATGTATTTATATTATATATTTAAGTTTCAAATAGCAGATAACATTAAATTTTCAAACCGATAATTGTTGGTGAGCAACCATTTGATTTGGGGGGGGGGGGGGGGGGGGGGGGGCAGGAATTCTATTGCCAGCCGGTAAAATTTTTTCAGCAATTTTCTGAGCAGGCCATTTTTTTCAGCCATTACCAGAGTCGGAGAAAAATTTTCGCCGGTTCTTCGGGCCGGATTTAAACAAATTGTCAAATGTTGTGAATGTCTGTGTAAGTTAAACTCCCCGCTGTTACAGAGTATGAGTTCAGATGTCTCTTTGCAATAGCGAATTTCAGACAGATTGTATGATGTTTAAATAGAACCTTTTCTAGATTTTTGTGCCTATGCGTATTAGGTCTCTGGTAGATACAGCTATGTGAACAGTTTGTATTTATTAGCCGAGTTGCAAACTCGGCTCTTAATTTGATGTGAGACGGGCGGACGGGCGGTTGGGCGGGCGTCTGGGCGGGCGGGCGGGCGTCAACAATTGGTTTCCGGACTATAAGTCAACTACGAAAGAGGCTATAACAATGAAACTTCATACACTTACTCACCATTAGTCAAGGATGAGCCCTATTGATGTTGGGGTCAAAAGGTTAAAGGTCAAGGTCACAGGGACTCAGATGATTGAAAATGGTTTCCGGACCATATTTCAGCCTGTATTGCACCTATAATCATGAAACTTGCCAAAAATATTTCCCTTGAATCAAGGATGAGGCCTATTGATTTTGGGGGTCAAAAGGTCAAAGGTCAAGGTCACAGGACTCAGATGATTGAAAATGGTTTCCAGGACCATATTTCAGCCTGTATTGCACCTATAATCATGAAACTTGCCAGAAATGTTTCCCATGAATCAAGGATAAGGCCTATTGATTTTGGGGTCAAAAGGTCAAAGGTCAAGGTCACAGGACTCTGTTGATTGAAATTGGTTTTTCGGACCATATTTCAGCCTGTATTGCACCGATAATCATGTAACTTGCCAGAAATGTTTCCTGTGAATAGAAAAATGACCACTTTTGATTTTGGGGTCAAAAGGTCAAAGGTCAAGGTCACAGGACTCTGATGATTGAAAATGGTTTCCTGGCCATATTTTAGCCTGTATTGCACCTAAAGTCATGAAACTTGCCAATAATGATTCCCATGAATCAAGAATGACCCCTATTGATTTTGGGGTCAAAAGGTCAAAGGTCAAGGTCACAGGACTCCGATGATTGAAAGTGGTTTCCGGACCATATTTCAGCCTGTATTGCAATTATAATCATGAAGCTTGCCAGAAATGTTTCCCATGGATCAAGGATAACCACTATCAATTTTGGGGTTAAAAGGTCAAAGGTCAAGGTCACAGGACTAAGATGATTAAAAATGGTTTCCCGACTGAATTTGAGCCTGTATTGCACCTATAATCATGTAACTTGCGAGAAATGTTTCCAGTGAATAGGAAATGACCACTTTTGATTTAGGGGGTCAAAGGGTCAAAGATCAAGGTCACAGGACTTAGGTAATTGAAATGGTTTCCAGACCATTTTTGAGCCTGTATTGCACCTATAATCATGAAACTTGCCATTAATTTTTGGGTCAAAAGGTCAAAGATCAAGGTCCACAGGACTCAGATGATTGAAAATGTTTTCCCAACCATATTTGAGCCTGTATTGCAACCTATAATCATGAAACTTGCCAGAAATGTTTCCCGTGATTTAAGATATGAATTGTACCTTATTCTGTTATCTTTAGAGAATGCTTTGTTAAATCATATTGTACATACAAATACATAAAGTATTCTGTATGATGAGATTGAAAATCTGTATCCTTGAAAATATATTACACGCTGATATAGAATAAAGAGAAGACCATTTCTTGATCCCAGAAATTTTCATTTTGGACCACAAAATGTTGTTACAAACCATACACATTTCATGTTAGTCTGCATATTCATACTTACATTCCAGTTTTGCAACTCGGCATTTTGCATCTTCGATGCATTTTGAGCTTATATTAATTAATTTTTTGACTTTAAATTGTCTGGCACAAAGGGCCAGCAAAAATTTCCATATCATGCAATGTATCCTTACTTTTGCATGGTCCGGGAAAAAAAATTGCCGGCCCTTTGGGCCGGAATATTTTTTTCAGCATATTTCAGAGCCGGGATTTTTTTTTTGCAAATTCTTCCTGCCCCCTTCCCCATAAAAAGGGCGAGCTCGTAGCTGTAGAACCAATTTTCTTGAGAAGAGAAATGGTAATAACAAGTTACGTTCAATATATATATATAAATACCATGAGGTTCTCGCTGTGCAGGTTCAAATTTGGACCCCCCCCCCCCTTCCCTTTTTTCAAAGTTTATTTGAATTTCCATCATGGCGACATCGTTCAATATAAACAGAACTGTTTTTCGAAAAACGAGGGGAGGGAAGAATGTTGGAGAAATTGTTCATCAATTTGTAAATAAACCAACCGAAAATTATGTTCGAACGTTTGCTAGAATTAGAAATTAAACTTGATGTTCAAAATATAGTTATTGAAGTTTAGAAACAGGTTTGTAGGTTAGAAATCGGATCAAACTACCACTTTTTGTGTGTAAATTCTGGTTTGTAGCTGATCTCTTCTAAATTAATATCAACTGTTTTAAAATCAAATTGTGTATATCGAAATGTATTTATGAAATGCATATTCATCATTGCCGTGAAATCGGAATTTGAAAATCTCAACACTGCTTTTCTCGAGTCGGACTCGGACTACCAATTTTAGTGTGCGCCCGATCTGTTAGCGTGAAGGTGTATCGAAATACCCAACTCAAAATTTCGATGCTCATATCTTTTAACAGTAAGAGATAGGAAAAAATCAGAGAGACTAAATAAGACAGATATATGGATAAAAAATAATAATATTGAAATTTTTAGGAAACTTCATAAGCTTAATTTTTGTTTACTATTATAAGCAAAAAAGTGTCTTCCTCCTATGAACTTCTGAATTTGGAAATATGAAGGACGGTGAAGGACGTCATCGTAATAAATCGTTACAGTGTGCATCTAGCATTTCATATCTTGCATGGCTGTCGACTTTCAAAAAGAATGGAAATTGTAGATAGCAAAATACGAGATATTTAAGCTTACAAATAGCAAAACATGAAAGTTCGGTCCTTTTGAGTAATTCGACGCTCCCGTCAAATATTTGAATCTACAAAAAACATGATAAAAAAAAAATAACAGAGACCAAAAATAAAAAAGACCAATCTAGCTTTTACTCCAAACGTAACGTTGGAGAACTTTCATTGTCCTAGCTTACAGGGTTCTTGAGAAATCGCTGATCCAATTTTCCACGGTTACGAAAACAATAGGTCTTCCGACGGAAGTCGGAAGACCTAATTATTTACCTCTTAGCTACTAGTACATAATTCATCTTTAGATTTTAAGATTTTAGATTGCAAGATTTTTTAAATAGCTGAAGTAAACAAGGAAGATTTTTGAACAAGGAAACCAAGTTTTGTTGTTTTTTTTAGTATTCAAATCGACTGATAGGCTGAAAGCCATAAAAGTATGTTATAATTTTTGTTCTACTTTCATTTTTGTCTTTAACTGAACTGTCTTTTATTTCGTTGTTTTCTTTTTAGCTCACCTCGACGAAGTTGAGTGAGCTTATGCTATAACCCCACGCGTCCGCGTCCGCGGTCCGCGTCCGCGTCCGCGTCCGTGTCCGCGTCCGTGTCCGCGTCCGTGTCCGCGTCCGTGTCCGCGTCCGCGTCCGATTAAGAAGTTTGGGGTAGCTCAGTATCTGACAAAGTACTAATGCTACAGTAACCAAACTTGCACAAGTGATTCATCTTTGGATGCTGAGGTGAACCCATGCCATCGGATGCAGCATCTGGCCTACATTTTCCCGCTTGAGTGACTTGGTTAAGAAGTTTGGGGTAGCTCAGTATCTGACAAAGTACTAATGCTACAGTAACCAAACTGGCACAAGTGATTCATCTTTGGATGCTGAGGTGAACCCAATGCATCGTATGCAGCATCTGACCTACATTTTCCGCTTGAGTGACTTGGTTAAGAAGTTTGGGGTAGCTCAGTATCTGACAAAGTACTGATGCTACAGTAACCAAATTTCCACAAGTGATTCATCTTTGGATGCTGAGGTGAACCCATGCATCGGATGCAGCATCTGACCTACATTTTCCGCTTGAGTGACTTGGTTAAGAAGTTTGGGGTAGCTCAGTATCTGACAATGTACTGATGCTACAGTAACCAAACTTGCACAAGTGATTCATCTTTGGATGCTGAGGTGAACCCATGCATTGGATGCAGCATCTGACCTACATTTTCCGCTTGAGTGACTTGGTTAAGAAGTTTGGGGTAGCTCAGTATCTGACAAAGTACTAATGCTACAGTAACCAAACTTGCACAAGTGATTCATCTTTGGATACCGAGATGGACCCATGCATCGGACTGCAGCATCTGACCTACTTTTTCCACTTGAGTGATTTCGCTTTTAAAAGCCAATATTGAGCAAAGTATAAGTGCTACATGTACCAAACTTGCATATTGGATGTATCTTTGATCAAACTTTCATAAAATGACCTTGACCTACTTTTCTGTTTGAGTGATTTTGCCTTTAAAAGCCAATATTGAGCAAAGTATAAGTGCTAGATGTTCCAAACTTGCATATTAGATGTATCTTTGATCAAACTTTCATAAAATGACCTCGACCTACTTTTTCCGCTTGAGTGATTTTGCCTTTAAAAGCCAATATTGAGCAAAGTATAAGTGATACATGTACCAAACTTGCATATTGGATGTATCTTTGATCAATCTTTCATAAAATGACCTTGACCTACTTTTTCCACTTGAGTGATTATGCTCTATAAAGCCAATATTGAGCAAAGTATAACTGCTACATGTACCAAACTTGCATATTGGATGTATCTTTGATCAAACTTTCATAAAATGACCTTGACCTACTTTTTTCTGCTTGAGTGATTTTGCCTTTAAAAGCCTATATTGAGCAAAGTAATAAGTGCTAGATGTTCCAAACTTGCATATTAGATGTATATTTGATCAAACTTTCATAAAATGACCTTGACCTACTTTTTCTGCTTGAGTGATTTTGCCTTTAAAAGCCAATATTGAGCAAAGTATAAGTGATACATGTACCAAACTTGCATATTGGATGTATCTTTGATCAATCTTTCATAAAATGACCTTGACCTACTTTTTCCATTTGAGTGATTTTGCTCTATAAAGCCAATATTGAGCAAAGTATAACTGCTTCATGTACCAAACTTGCATATTGGATGTATCTTTGATCAAACTTTCATAAAATGACCTTGACCTACTTTTTCTGCTTGAGTAGTTTTGCCTTTAAAAGCCAATATACATGTACTAAGAAATATGTTTGAATTGAATTTTGCTGTCACGAGGTGAGCTTCGTAATCTGTGATTACCTATGTTTTACAGTTGCTGTGGAAGCCATTGCATTGAACGCCGAAATAAATCAAGTTGACCTGAATACCTCTACAGAGAACTTGATCGGGAAATGCCAAGAAGAGTGGGACGTCGTTTTATTGGGTGATATGTTTTATGACGACAATTTTGCTGACGTCATTGGTTCTTGGGTTCCAGAATTATCAGAACGAGGCAAAACAATTCTTATCGGAGATCCTGGGCGTTACTCGTTTGAAAGACATCCTTTGAAGAACAACTTGTGTCGGATATATAAACATAAGCTACCTGAAAATTGTTTGAAAGAAAATAACGGAATGACACACGGCTTTGTGTGGAAGTACTGCTCCAGAGAATAGATCAGGTAATACATGATACAACTACAAGTAAAAGAATGAATTGTTTATTTTTAAAATCCGTTTTACATATAAATAATTAAGGTGAAAATTTGAAAATTACTCTTATTTTTTATTAAGAAAAAATTGAAAAATGTTGAATTCTGTCACAATATCTTTCTGTCGTGGAGTCAGCGTTATGTTCATTGTATCATCATGACCATGTACACGTGTTGAGAAAAATTGTGTAAAACGCGGAACTTAAAGGCCAACTTTGGCAACCACCCGGTCATTTTAAAATATGCTTTCCTAGGTGACATATATAGGCCTGGGTTACCAGGGAAAAGGATATTAAACTTCTGTCACATTTGCATATAAACGACATTTTAAATGTAGAACAGTTTGGTAGTAAGTAAATAATAATACTCATGGCTATTTTCACCAAAAAATACATGGCAAAAATGGAAAGAACACTAGGTCTGTATTTAAAAAGAATTTTGTGGCACCCGTCCTTACTCGGTCATGTTATGGTTTGGGGGCGTGGTCGATTTTTACCTTCGTCTTTCCTTAGATCATAGATCTGACCGTGGAGGTAGTACAAGTGGCATATACATTTCTAAGCTCACAATTCGCCCCCCCCCCCAATTTCAGGGAATCCTTGTCTCCGAAGTTTAATATTCATCTGCATGAGTTCTCTTTGAGATACTCTCCCTGTCACAGCGTCCTCTACCGACGGTATTCTGTCATCCCGACATAGTCCGAAATCTTGTCATAGCGACCAATGACTCACTTGTAAAGTTTGTCTAGGTTTAGTCACTACGCTGCCACCAAATTGTAACGTGTAGGGATAAGAGAATTTACAATTTCTCACACGCTGTATGTCTGTCCGTCCTTATGTGTGAGTGTTAAGCATTATCCTTTGATCTTCATACTGGGACCGCCATCACGATAAGTGGAAGGTCCTTATATTGACGTTCAAGGTCAGAGATCAAATGTCAAAGACTCCTGTACTATCTGTTTGGTAACAATCGACCCTTTTCAACAAATTAAAAAAAAAGGGGGGGGGGGGGGGGCTGTTTCGGATGTATTCTCAGACTATTGTGATCTAGACATACTTAGGCACGGTCCATTTGATATTCTGGGGGGGGGGGGGGGGGGGGGGGGGCTTGGGTTTTTTGTCGGAGCAAGATTATTTTTTTCGCCCCGGACCGGGGCAAAATTATTTTTTTCTTGCAAAGTTGGAGCAAGGAAATTTTTAGCTCACCTCGACGAAGTTGAGTGAGCTTATGCTATAACCCCACGCGTCCGCGTCCGCGTCCGGTTAAGAAGTTTGGGGTAGCTCAGTATCTGACAAAGTACTAATGCTACAGTAACCAAACTTGCACAAGTGATTCATCTTTGGATGCTGAGGTCAACCCATGCATCGGATGCAGCATCTGACCTACATTTTCCGCTTGAGTGACTTGGTTAAGAAGTTTGGGGTAGCTCAGTATCTGACAAAGTACTAATGCTACAGTAACCAAACTGGCACAAGTGATTCATCTTTGGATGCTGAGGTGAACCCATGCATTGTATGCAGCATCTGACCTACATTTTCCGCTTGAATGACTTGGTTTAGAAGTTTGGGGTAGCTCAGTATCTGACAAAGTACTGATGCTACAGTAACCAAACTTTCAAAAGTGATTCATCTTTGGATGCTGAGGTGAACCCATGCATCGTATGCAGCATCTGACCTACATTTTCCGCTTGAGTGATTTGGATAAGAAGTTTGGGGTAGCTCAGTATCTGACAAAGTACTAATGCTACAGTAACCAAACTGGCACAAGTGATTCATCTTTGGATGCTGAGGTGAACCCATGCATCGGATGCAGCATCTGACCTACATTTTTCGCTTGAATGACTTGGTTAAGAAGTTTGGGGTAGCTCAGTATCTGACAAAGTACTGATGCTACAGTAACCAAACTTGCACAAGTGATTCATCTTTGGATGCTGAGGTGAACCCATGCATCGGATGCAGCATCTGACCTACATTTTCCGCTTGAGTGATTTGGATAAGAAGTTTGGGGTAGCTCAGTATCTGACAAAGTACTGATGCTACAGTAACCAAACTTGCACAAGTGATTCATCTTTGGATGCCGAGATGGACCCATGCATCGGATGCAGCATCTGACCTACTTTTTCCACTTGAGTGATTTCGCTTTTAAAAGCCAATATTGAGCAGAGTATAAGTGCTACATGTACCAAACTTGCACATTGGATGTATCTTTGATCAAACTTTCATAAAATGACCTTGACCTACTTTTTCCGCTTGAGTGATTTTGCCTTTAAAAGCCAATATTGAGCAAAGTATAAGTGCTAGATGTTCCTAGCTTGCATATTAGATGTATCTTTGATCAAACTTTCATAAAATGACCTCGACCTACTTTTTCCACTTGAGTGATTTTGCCTTTAAAAGCCAATATTGAGCAAAGTATAAGTGATACATGTACCAAACTTGCATATTGGATGTATCTTTGATCAATCTTTCATAAAATGACCTTGACCTACTTTTTCCGCTTGAGTGATTTTGCTCTATAAAGCCAATATTGAGCAAAATATAACTGCTACATGTACCAAACTTGCATATTGGATGTATCTTTGATTAAACTTTCATAAAATGACCTTGACCTACTTTTTCTGCTTGAGTGGTTTTGCCTTTAAAAGCCAATATACATGTACTAAGAAATATGTTTGAATTGAATTTTGCTGTCACGAGGTGAGCTTCGTAATCTGTGATTACCTATGTTTTTTATAACAATTGATGTGAATATTAAGAATGTTTGTGTTATTCTTTAGTTTTACTTAAAAAATTACTCCAAACATTTTTTATGCCCCCGGAATCACAGATTCGGGGGCATATAGTTTTTGGCCTGTCCGTCTGTTTGTCTGTCTGTCTGTTTGTCTGTTTGTCCGAACTAAAAACTTTAACATAGGGCATAACTTTTGAATGGTAAGTGATAGTGCTTTCATATTTCACATGTGTATTCCTTGTGACAAGACCTTTCCATTGATACCAAAATTTTTGACCTCGTGACCTTGACCTTGACCTTTGACCTACTTTTCAAGAACTGTAACATTGGGCATAACTTATGAATGGTAAGTGATAGGGCTTTCATATTTCACATGTGTATTCCTTGTGACAAGACTTTTCCATTGATACCAAAATTTTTGACCTTGTGACCTTGACTTTGACCTTTGACCTACTTTTCAAAAACTTTAACATTGGGCATAACTTTTGAATGGTAAGTGATAGGGCTTTCATATTTCACATGTGTATTCCTTGTGACAATACCTTTCCATTGATACCAAAATTTTTGACCTCGTGACCTTGACCTTGACCTTTGACCTGCTTTTCAAAACCTTTAACATTGGGCATAATTTATGAATGGTAAGTGATAGGGCTTTCATATTTCACATGTGTATTCCTTGTGACAAGACCTTTCCATTGATACCAAAATTTTTGACCTCATGACCTTGACCTTGACCTACTTTTCAAAAACTTTAACATTGGGCATAACTTAGAATGGTAAGTGATAGGGCTTTCATATTTCACATGTGTATTCCTTGTGACAAAACCTTTCCATTGATACCAAAAGTTTTGTCCTCGTGACCTTGACCTTTGACCTACTTTTCAAAAACTTTAACATTGGGCATAACTTTTGAATAGTAAGTGATAGGGCTTTCATATTTCACATGTGTATTCCTTGTGAGAAGACCATTTCATTGATAGCAAAAAGTTTTGACTTCGTCACCTTGACTTTGAACTTTCACTCACTCAACAGAAAATGGCGTTTATACTAACAAAGATGCCACCGGGGGCATTCGTGTTTCACAAACACAGGCTTTATTTCATGTAAATTGTATTCACTTCTAAACTAGCTGAGAGAGATGAAAGATTTTTACAATATGCGATATATAATTTTTAGTAAACAAAATGTATATAAGGTCATGTAACATGTAAGAGGGCCTGATGCAAGTTTTTACATGTAGAAATGAAAACTAGTGAAAAACTTATTTAAATTCGCCTTCCAAGCTTGCACGGTATATAAAATAAGACACTATGGTGATACATGTACATGTATCTATTAATAGTAATAAATTATATTGATAATGTATTTAAGCATTTTAATTGTTTCAGTCACATGCATTCTTTTGATATTTTCAAATATGAACTTGCCATTACAGAAGTAAAGTATGGCGAGCGAAGCGAGCCAAATTTTTTTTATAGAAAGAAAAAACTGCGGCGAGCGAAGCGAGCCGAAAATTTTTCAGGAATTTTAAGCGAATTTTATGGTTATTCCTCAAATTCAGATTACCATGATTACTTGTAAGAGCAAGATTATTTTTTTCTATTACACCATAAGCAAATTTATTTTTTTCATCAAAATTCAGAGCAAAATTATTTTTTTCGAAAAAAACCCAAGCCCCCCCCCCCCCCCCCCCCAGAATATCAAATGGACCATGCCTTATAATCAAATGTGATTGTAAAAAGTGATGATTCCGTAGTCCCTAGATCCAAAAATCAAGCGATTCCTAAATGTAACTTGAGTCTTCACATGCTAAATCGATTCACAAAATGCCGTGTTTATATAGATGTGTCACAAATCATTCGAGAAGAGCTTTAGCTCTAGGCTATTGATTTTCATTCCTATCCGGATAAAACAAGTAATTTTACAATGTAAGATATTTACACTCCGTATTATTATAGAAGTGGCTGGTAGTTGGTGTTTTAAATGCCAACCGTGACGGAATATATAGAATGGTGTGTCATGCTGTAAGGTTGACAAGTGTAACATACATGTATACTATTATAGTACTGCCTTATATTGATCTACAAACACTGACGTTCCCTTGCAGGTGTTCAGTAGACGTACGTGTATCATACATGAGAGACACTGCACAGTAGAGAAAAGGTAAGTCATTTTGTCTATTTACTGTTTTTTTTTTTTAATCTAATAGATTTTATTAATATAGTAAGTTTCAGAAGCGCGGGAGATCCATTATCCCCAGAGAAATCAAATATCCATGAATGTCGTGATATTTTAAAAAGAGATCTTGTCAAGTTTATCATCCCCTTGATCGTTGATCAGTTGACTATTGTAATTATACTTTGTGGAGAGAGAGAGAGAGAGAATAATGACAATACATGAATGCTACATGTGATGAATTGATAATTACATAACGAGTTTTCCTCTTTAAGATATAAGGCTGATTAGAAAAAAAGATCTTCCTTATATATGGTATATATAGACTAAATCATAGCCAAGTGACTAAGACTGGTCTAGAATGAATTACTCATGTATAGTTTCATTCTGGCTCCCAGGCCTCTATCGGCAAAGTCTGTCTGCCTGTCCGTCTGTCTGTCGATCGATTGGTCGGTCGTTTTTTATTCACTCTCACCATCTTCAGAGACAACGGATCAATGTTGGTATATACTTATTATAACATACACATTAGCTACAGTTCAAGTTACGTTACTGTGACTTATGGCGGTAGGGCGTTTTCTAAAACAATAGGTGGGCTCATTGGGCTGGGCTGGGCTGGGCTGGCCTCAACATTGGACTGGACTCAGTATTGGTCTTGTCCTATTTCCAGACGAGTGATCTTAAATTGCTTACAGTTTCAGGACATCGAGGTGATTGACTCTCTACATCAAGACAATAAACGTTCAATGTGTCAATCGTCTGGAAATGGGACCAGACCAATACTTAGCCCAACCCAATGTTGAGCCCAGCCCAGCCCAATGGGCCCACTCAGTGTTTTAGAATACGTCTGGCAGTAGTGAACTTGTGTTGCTCAGCGTCTATCTGTCAAACTTTCACTTGACGCTAACTTGCTCATCAATCAGCATACCTAAATAGTACTTGTAGAGGTGACCAAGTACTACGGAGCATAACACCCAGTGTGGGTCAAGGTTCAATCCCAGGTCAAGGTCAAATACCGGTATCTAAGATTGCATTGTCTTGTACATTTCCTAAAATACATTTCCTTGTACATTTTCTAAAATCTATCAATGTTCAATGACATTGAGCCAAGAATTTAACCAACATACAATATTTAATATTGTAATGTAACGGAGTTTCTATTCTGTGACAAATTTTCACATTTTGTCCTTCACCAATTTTTGGTTGGGTTTGGTAAAACTGCAAAGGCAAAACGTTACTTTGCCCTATAATGTAACTCTTATTAACCACAAGGCAACATGTATTATGTTAAAACGCATTTGATCAATTGATTTTTCATATTACATCATGTACGTATTGCTCCGAAGAGGCTTTTCCGTTGTGCGGAAATACTTGCATGTTTAAATTAAAAGAATACTTAGTCTAACTATGTTAATTATTGTGAACAGTTTAAAAGCCATTTTTGTTTTTTATCCTTTCAGATGTGATGTGGACTCGACATTTGTGGAGATTTGAGGGAGGCCGTGCATAAATACTCAGTTTACATGCGTGTTATAACATATAGCTTCAACACAAGTGTAGTATTACAGAAAGGCATTTATTTGATCTGGACTTGAATTTTAATCGTTTATTTATATCGCATTCCCCACTAGATGGATCGCACGGAGGAGGAAGCCCTCACACCTAAGTTAGTCCAGCAGTCGGCACTTTGTGAGGGTGTGGCCGCCCTGTGGTCTGGTGGTGACCATACTGACGTCACTATAGAAGTAGAGGATCAAGTCTTCCACTGTCATAAGGTCGTTCTAGCAGCCGTATCTTCGTACTTCAATTCTATGTTTGGATCAGGAATGCGAGAGAGCATAACAGGAAATGTGAAATTGGCGGACACCAATGCGGAAGTTTTCAAATCGCTTCTGAAGTTTATCTACACCGGAGAGATAAAGTTAGATTTAGAGAGGGCGACCGAGATGGTAGAAATGGCCGCCTTCTTACAAGTCAAGTCTTTACAGAAGATTTGTGAGGAATATTTAATACCTCTGATATCGGATGAGAACTGTGTGAAACTTTGGAAGACGGCCGATCTAAACAATTGCGAACTTTTACGTCGAGAATCGCTAGGCAAGATCCTTACAAACTTCCCTGCAATCTCAAATACGACAGAGTATTTTGACCTTGACATCGAGGAACTCGTCAAAATTATATCACAAGAGGATTTGTACATCGCCAACGAGGAAGATTTATGTAAATCCTTGTTTAAATGGGTTGACAAGGATGAAGGGAGAGAATTCAACTTTGACGAAGTTCTTGAACACATTCGACTTCCGCTCTTGCGCCCTGAATTTCTGATGAAGCTTGAGACAATTCCGTATGTTAAGAACAACGAGCGGTGTATGGAATTCATTTCCGAAGCCAAAAATTACCAGCTTCTTCCGGCAAGGCAACATGAATTTGAAAATCCCCGTACGCATGCGCGTTCATTGTCAGATTTAGAGGAAGTCGTCGTAGTGTTGGGTGGATGTGAATCAACAAAACCGCCTTACACGCGGTCACGGAGCGCTTACTGCTATAGTTTTCGTCAGAAGAAATGGTTTGAGATCGCGCCGTTGCCGTACGATCCAGGAATCGAATTCGCGTCTGTGACCTATCATAATGATATTTACATTTCCGGTGGAGGCATGATGCAGCTGAGTTTTCTTTGGTACGAGATTTCTAAAAATGAATGGCACAGACTGGAGCCGATGATTCGTGGACGACGGCGCCATGCGAGTTTAGCCGTGTACGATGCCGTATATATCCTCGGTGGGTACGATAGCGACCGGAAACACGGAGAACAGATGCTTGATAACGTAGAAAAGTACGTCATATCCGAGGCACGCTGGGAAGAGGCCGGTCACCTAGCAACCGCTGTCAGTTGCTTCACTGTTATCATTTTGGACGACAAAATTTACACGTTTGGGGGAGAGAAAAACAATCGTGTCGATACGGCTTTAATTCAGTGTTATGACATCACAACTCAACAGACGTCAAAACTAAGCGCACGGATACCCATGGCGTGTAAACTGACACGTTCTTGTGTAATAAATGACCGGATATTTCTGATATTTTACGACGGTCGTGTGATTGAATTTTTCAAAGAATCGGACAAACAAGATGAAGAAGGTCCAATCTGTAGAACGGTGGGGAGATTCGACGCGTTTCAACGGACTCACTTCGGCGTAGTGCAACACCGTGGCAACGTCATCATCGTGGGAGGTGTTATAGAAAATACGAAACCGTGTTCGGACATTCTAATGTTTAATACGGAAACTAAGGAGTGTAGTACACTTGACGACACTATGTTCACGGCGAGACTCGTGGACGGGTGTGTCAAAATACTCGTACCTAAGAAACATCTAGTACCTCTAGCAGACGATGAGTATGAAGTGTCACAATGCTGACAGAGTCCGTTGTCGATTCCATGCTGCCGGAACTGTGGTTTACGTCGCTTGTGTCATTGTGTGCGAATTTGCGGATTTTGTGTCCTTCCCGTCTCACGCCCGAAGAGCAACAGGAGCGGATACAGTTTTTGTCAAGAAGGGAGGGGTCAGTCAGGGGCTGATCCAGTATTTGATGTTTTGGGAAGATGTACATTTTTTTTCCGAGCGTATACGATGGGAAGACCTAGGAATGTGCTGTTGAAATTGCGTCGTATGTGTACTAATGAGATGATAGCTTAATAAATCATCATACGATGTCGCCATCCTTTGACTTTGATATAGGACAAAGGAGCGTCCTCTGTACGCGGAATTGATGTACATTTTTCATTTTTAAATACTTGTAATTCTCATATTTCATTCAACTTTGTTTGACAATCATAACTTGCTACTGAAAATCAAAACAGTCTCATAAAATGTGAAAAACATTGAATATGTATTCTTGTCAATATGTTGTAATTTCATTCCTTTTGGAAATGATATTTGATTCAAAGGTGAACATTTTATTAGCTCACCCGAGCAAAAGCTCAATCGAACGATTGTCATAGCTCTTTGTCCGGTGTCCGTCAGCAAACTTTTAACATTTTCGACCTCTACTCTGCAACATAGGTGATCTTGGATATGATTTTAGTATACAGTTAAAGTATGTCATTGAGGAGTTAGCACGATTCTGGTTTCCCGTGACTATAGAACTATTTCCAAAGGCGAAGCCATCACTAGCGTCACGCGCTGAAGCTCCGCCCAATTTCGCTGAAGCTCCACCCCATTTCGAAGCTATTTCCCTAGGGAAGTGGTCTTCCCAACTAACGCAGTCTTTGCAGGGAAATAGCCTTATCAGGCGAATTACATCTAGTTTTAATGAGTATCTTTTATATAGGAAAAAACAAGTAGAGGTATAGTAATCAACTATAAAGCGAAAGCCGGGGACTGCAATCGCTACACAGAATTTTTAGCTCTACTGGTCAAAGACCAGTCGAGCTTATGCGATACCATGTTGTCCGGCGTCCGTCCGTCTGTCTGTTATCAATTTTTTGTGAGCGCAACTCCTCTTAAACCATAAATGATAGAAAACTAATTCTTTTTGCAATAATTTGGTCTATGGTCTAGTTGTGCACCTGGTATTTTGTTTGAGCCTCTTATCCCCAGGGTCTTTGAAAATGGGTGTGGTCATTTTCTCCCATATTATAAGTCTATGTAATCTAGTGAACACCAATTCTCAGAAAGTATAATTGATAGAGAAATAATTCTTTTTGCAATATAACCAGTCTCTGGCCTAGTTGTGCCTCTTATATTTTGTTTGAGCCCCTGACCCCCAGGGTCTTTGAAAATGGGTGTGGTCATTTTCTCCCATATTATAAGTCTATGTAATCTAGTGAACACCAATTCTCAGAAAGTATAATTGATAGAGAAATAATTCTTTTTGCAATATAATCAGTCTCTGGTCTAGTTGTGCACCTGATATTTTGTTTGAGCCCCTGACCCCAAGGGTCTTGGAAATGGGTGTGGTCATTTTCTCCTATATATATCTATGTAATCTAGTGATCACCAATTCTCAGAAAGTATAATTGATAGAGAGATAATTCTTTTTGCAATATAATCAGTCTCTGGTCCAGTTGTGCACCTGATAATTTGTTTGAGCCTCTAACCCCCAGGGTATTAAAAAATGGGTGTGGTCATTTTCTGCTATACGAGTCTATGTAATCTAGTGAACTCCAATTCTCAGAAAGTGTAATTGATAGAGAAATAATTCTTTTTGCAATATATTCAGTATCTGGTCTAGTTGTGCCTCTTATATTTTGTTTGAGTCCCTTACCCCCAGCGTCTTGGAAATGGATGTGGTCATTTTCTCCTATATAAGTCTTTGTAATCTTGTGAACACCAGATCTCAGAAAGTATACTGGTAATTCATGGTCTGTGGTGTAGATATGCATCTGACATTTTGTGTGAGCCCCTGTCCTCCAGGGTTGGAAAATGGGTGCAATTCAGTGAATTTAACAAAACAGCCAGTAGAGCTTCAGTCTCATCAGAGACTTCTGGTTAAATACGTCTCAGTCTTGTCCAACTTCATATCTGCAAGACCCTATCCCTTTGCACCTAACATGAATGATATTCGTACGCCACAGTGTATACAGTTAACTGTACAGTTGATCGAATTCTTATATTAAACAGTATAAGGTTATCCTTATCTTGATGTTGCTCATGTTCGTAATTAATGCAGCTTACAAATATATTGAGGACTGAACAGCATGGCTAACGTAGTCTGGCGTCCTTTTTTTTTTTTGGGGGGGGGGGGAAGGTACCCCCTGTCCCCCCACCCCCTTTGTGTTCGATTTGACCATAAAACAAGACGGTCAAAGGATTGCGCCAATGAGCAATTAGATATACTTTCGAAACAGGACACAGTGGGATGTGGGACACACAAAGAACGCGCTGAGTCTCTGTGTTATGTTTGTTCGAACAAGCTCATCTATTGATATCTCTTTCGTTATGTTCAGAAGCGCAGTCCAGAAACCAGTTGTTGACGTCCGCCCGCTCACCCGCCCTTCTCACATCAAACTCTGCTAAAAAGGGTATAGTTGTCCGAACATAAGCATGGTGTACGTACTGTACGAGTCATAGAAAATCATGGAATTAAACCTTTGTCATAGAAAGTCATGGAATTAAACCTTTGTCATAGAAAGTCATGGAATTAATCCTTTGTCATAGAAATCATAGAAATTCATGGAGTTTGGGAGAGATATTGGATCTCACATTTTTTCCTAGTGCATTTGTTTAAACTCTTTACTTCATCTAATGATGGCTAGACAGTATCGGATTCACGATTGATGAAGATGTCTTAAGGCTGTACATAGCCTACACAAGTTTCAAAGTTTTTTCCAACTTGCACACAAGGGCGTAAGCGGTACAGGTTTGCAATATATATATTTCGTGGTGTAGACTTTGACGGAAGGAGATAGTGCGCTTGTGTGGAAGTTGAGTTTTTTCTTGAAGCTTTAATAGTTATATTAATAAGGTAATGTAGCGCTAAATTTTTACATGAAGCGAAGACGGAATTCGATCCAAGGATCTGGAGCTACAGCACACTCGAATTCTCGATAAAGCTAGTTTGAAATCGTGTTAATTATAAATTGAATTATACGGAAAAGATCTCCAGTGAGACCACGATGTACTGACCACAGCGGAACACACCCACATGGCTGTAATAAACAACAAACAACTGCAACAAACAACATGGTACAAATGAGGCGTACAACGGCATTCTTACAAAATGGACCAATAAATGAAGTGGACAACAAGAGAACATTAAAGGAATGGTAACACACCAGGAACACCAAGAACACATTAAACGAATGACAATACATACAGACACCAAGAACATATTAAACACGAATGCCAATACTTAAAGACACCAAGAACACATTAAATACGAATGTCAATACATAAAGACACCAAGAACACATTAAACACGAATGACAATACTTAAAGACACCAAGAACACATTAAACGAATGACAATACATAAAGACACCAAGAACACATTAAATACGAATGTCAATACATAAAGTCACCAAGAACACATTAAACGAATGACAATACATAAAGACACCAAGAACACATTAAATACGAAAGACAATACATTAAGACACCAAGAACACATTAAATACGAAAGACAATACAGAGAGTGAGGGAGACTATTAAAGTGCAACTGGTACCAACATTACATGGCCATCCACTTTATACCGTAATAAAGAACACATTAAACGAATGACAATACATACAGACACCAAGAACATATTAAACACGAATGACAATACTTAAAGACACCAAGAACACATTAAATACGAATGTCAATACATCAAGACACAAAGAACACATTAAATACGAATGTCAATACATAAAGACACCAAGAACACATTAAACGAATGACAATACATAAAGACACCAAGAACACATTAAACACGAATGACAATACTTAAAGACACCAAGAACACATTAAATACGAATGTCAATACATCAAGACACAAAGAACACATTAAATACGAATGTCAATACATAAAGACACCAAGAAACACATTAAATACGAAAGACAATACATTAAGATACCAAGAACACATTAAATACGAAAGACAATACAGAGAGTGAGGGAGACTATTATAGTGCAACTGGTACCAACATTACATGGCCATCCACTTTATACCGTAATAAAGAATGGTGTAGTTATCCGGATTACGCACGGACAGTCATCCCACTTTCACGTACGGACAGCCGTCCCACTTTCACGCACGGACAGCCATCCCACTTTCACGTACGGACAGTCATCCCAATTTCACGTTCGGACAGCCGTCCCACTTTCACGCACGAACAGCCATCCCACTTTCATGTACGGACAGCCGTCCCACTTTCACGTACGGACAGCCATCCCACTTTCATGTACGGACAGCCGTCCCACTTTCACGTACGGACAGCCATCCCACTTTCACGTACGGACAGCCGTCCCACTTTCACGATCACAGAGGTCTTCAGAGACGCACATCTGTTGTACAAAGAAATGCCATGTTATTGAAAGATGACATCCAAAACGAAGCTGTAAATGACAGCTCCTAGGCACTAGTAGGAAATAGAAAAACTGTGTAAATGAATATCCAACGTATTAAGGTATACGAAAAACAATCCGAGCTCTGCTGGCTGAAGTATGTAACCCTCAAACTTACTCAGACACTAAATATTAATAGTAAGATGACATCAAAACACTTCTAAAACACAAGAATCTAGTACAACATGTAGTCATAAACCAACAACCGACTTAGGACTGCAATATCTGTGCTCACACCTAACCCTGGATTCCTCCGATCAAAGGTGTAACCGTGGTGTAAAAACTATATCTGACACCAAATAAAAACACAAACCCTCAAATACACAAATTTTCGGCCCCTTTGCCTTTATCAAGTGTAAAAAACGACGATGTATAACGATCAGAAGCAAGGATGGATTTTACTTAGAATTGTTATAGATCGTCGTTTTTTTTTTACACTTGATAATGGCCAAGGGGCCGAAAATTTGTGTATTTGAGTGTTCGTGTTTTTATTTGTTATCATCCCTTCCCTCTGGAAGAAATATTTCAATTTACTGAAATATATCTGACACGTCTATAAGTTATAGGGTTACTAGTTCCAGTGTCATACCTCCAACTCATCAAAGTAGGTGTGTAAATGGGGGGGGGGGGGGGGGGGGGGGGGATTGAGGCCGTAGGCCGAACCCCTTACATATTTACACACTTACTTTGAGTGGAAAGTGTGACAGGAACCAACAAGGGAACCTTCGGAGTGGGCATCTGCTTTGGACGCCAATCTTCTTCTGCCTCCTTTTCCCTCACAATTTGCATGTTAAAAAAGATAATGAGCGTAACTCAAGCCTTTACCACCCATTTGTTGTAAATTAGTTTCTCGTTTTAGATTAATTACCAATTCGGATCCAGCGCCCCCCCCCCCCCTCGCTGGGGTTCGAGGTGCACCAAGTACGAGCGGTCCAACAACGAATACGAACAGGAACTCTTCTGTTTGAAGTTACGATGGCGGCGATGAAAAATGGCTGCCAATACCGATATTGTTCGAATAACTTACAAAGAATTGGAAAGTAAAGTTAGAAACAAAGATCAAATAACGCCAAATAACAGAAGAAATCATGGTAAAGGTTCTTTAATACTTGCGAATGGTCTCCCTGGTCATTCAATTACTGAGTCAACTCGTGGAAGTTGGACAAAGTTGCAAAGTGGCTCATGTGTTTTCTGAATTGAATTTTTACTCCGAAGTAAAAGCGAAAGCAACAAGAAACAGATGATACCAGGATTCATTAGAGCAGTTGCATTTATTTTACTTTACCGTAGACTAAATTATCCAGTCTCTCTGCTGCTGCTAATAGAGACTGAACCCCACTATGGTTGTTACAGAACAAAGTCGGGCCAAACTGTTGCCCAACGATTTTTCCATATTGCGGACCTTTAATATTGATTTTCTGGCAGGTGACTCTTGAGTAAACATTAAACTAACTATCTCTACCCACCTCGTGTTTTTTTCTCTCTTCGTTATTGCATTTTTGCCGATTTTTAACTCCCTACCAAACCAAACAAGCAAGGCAATAGTTCGGAAATTCGACCAATCAGAACCACAGGCACATGTAGAAAGAGCGTCAATATCCTGTATGGTCATAAGAGAATACTGGTATCTTATAGAGAGACAAGGCTTCCGACGAATTTTCAGCCAGAAGTAGCATTTCTGCATTTTTTTGCATTTGAAGGGCAAAATGGGGTATGACCATAAAGATTGATTTGTATACAGTGATGATTCGTTAGTCCGGAATTCGTTAATCCGGAAAATTCGTTACTCCGGACGATTTTTCAGGGAACAAACGTGCGTAGTGCAAAAATGATCCGATAATCCGGAAATCCGCGTTCCGGATCCGGACGGTAGTTTTCGGCAACGGACGTGCGGATCATATGTTATTTTGTCCCGTTAGTCCAGACGATATAAGCAACTACGGTCGTGTTTTCATAACAATTTTTACCTTGAGAAATCTACACGGACGTGTTTTCATAACAATTAATTTTTACCTGGAGAAATCTACACGGACAATTGTTTTCATAACAATTACTTTTTACCTGAAGAAATTTACCGGAAAACCGGCAGGTTAATTAGGCGATGGGATACGCAGCACTAGTCACGGCTTGGGGTACGTGTACTTACGTGGTTACCAAAGCTATGCATTAAAAGACTTTATTTATTGTTCGCTTCTTTGGTCACTTTCTTAATTCTTATCGTGACATTTTTCAGGTTGTAGCGTTCAACCATTACTTTGAACAGATACACGCCCTAAAATCATTTCAAATTTAAGTTGATATTTTTAATTCTATTGTTTGTATTACGATGAAGATGAGAGTGAACAGCTTTGATATTTTTGTGTTAAAACAGAATCGAAAACGGCCGATGATTTCCGTATTTTTCAGAAGAAAAGTGCTACGTACGTACGTGTCGGTAGGTATTGGTATGTATCGGCGCCGCGGAACCTCGATGTTTAGATAGAATAACGTTCTCCCCCCCCCCCCCCCCATAAAACTGACTGATATCAGCGTAATAAAACGGATGCCTCCCTTCACTTTATTTGATCTTTATTCTTGTGCATTTTTTTCTATTCATTTCTATTACTTTGATTAGAATTATAAAGTAACTTGTATATTTATTTTCAATGATGAGAAAAGTATTGACTTCAAGACGATCTTACCAATACAAAAAAAAGCGAAGACAAAATCCCGGCGCCCGAACCACCTCCCCTTTTCTAGGTTTTAGCGCTCATGCTTTAAATAAATATCTAGAGATTTAGTAATACATTATTATCAAGAAATAAACATTTAATCAAATTATCTATTATAATGATTATCTATTTGTTTACAAGACAATTTAACCGTACAAACCACTCACAAAAAACGGCCGACCCTCCCCCTTTCCTTCGGAATTTCGCGCTCAGGTTTTGACATTTTTAACATGATTCAATAATCCGGAAAATTCGTTAATCCGGACGAACTCCTCGGGAACCAATTCGTCCGGACTAACGAATCATCACTGTACTTCCTAAAAACATCAATACTTCACCTAAAAAAATCTCATAACATAGCCTAATCGTCTACCTACATGTATGTTGGCCTGTTTTCTACTTTCTGTCTTGAACCTCCATTGCCAGATTAGCTTGTCTGAATCATCCAGGTGTTTTACTCTGCTTACAGTAAGCAGATTAAAGCCTCTTATGGTAAAACTGGCCCACGATAAATACTAGAGTACTTACCTTATGGTCAGTTGTACCACGAAGTCTCGAACCATCACTGCAGCCGTGAATTCCCGGAGTACGGTGAACTGCAACTGCTCTGTAATGGTGCTGGTTTAAGACTTACCCAGAATTCCTCAACGGTCGAGTAAATGACGTAATATAGCGCACGTAATGTTTAGCGCCAACTACTACACTCCTCCACCTTTTATTTGAGGACTCTGGGTACAGTCTCTCAAATAATCATACCTTGGAGTTTGCACCCAAAGGTTTTTCATACTTTCATGAATAATCAATTAGCTGGGCCTTTTAGCCATACAGCTACAAATAACCTTTCTCAGTTATTATCATATTTGACCTAGAACAGAGGTAAGACCCACATTTGCATGTTGCCTCCTGCTGTTCTCTAACTGTACTTTAACCTTGACCAATGGAGAACATAAGTATGGCCCACAATGCATGTTGCCTCCTATTGTTCTCCCACTACACATTTTCTACAGTAGTTTCAACTTAACCGACAGAGAACATAAGAGTATGACCCACATTTGTGTGTTGTTCCCTTATGGTCTCTGACATCAATGATGGTGTCAGGAAATGCCTCAAACCAACATGGATCATTAGAAGCTCTATTCTGTGTATAGATCCCTATGCCAGCTATCATCAGCAAGTTCCACACACCCACCCTAATGTCATTTTGAGGAGGACCAAGATGCATGACCCTGGTCACTCTCAAAATTACAGGCTATGACCTTCAGTTGGGCACATATGTCTCCAAGCTGAAGTTCCAGAGCTGACACCCTTTTCTCTAGGTCAGAGGACTGTGGACAGTCTGTCATGCCTACACTAGAGACTCTGTATGACACTGGGAATGGTTCATGACCTTTGTATGTGATTTCCTTATAATCATGGTCTCCAGAATAAGGACTACAGACCACTCCCTTATCCTCTACCTTTGAAATGGCCAGAAGATTAAACTGATAGTGTTTAATCCTATCTATAACTTCCAGAATACTGCTCAAATTCAGGTTCACCACAAACTGCCCAGCATTTTGGTCCAGGCATCCGTGGCAAATCCTGTAAATTACTTGCTTATTTTGGAAGTCATCTGGCAAGCCTTGGAATGCTTTTGCTGCAACTTGCTGCACACGATCACTCCATTCCTCCAAGCTTTCATCTGGGTTTTGAACCAGGGTGCTAAATTTTACCTGTGCGGTTTCTGGCAGTTCACAATCCCCAAATCTCATCTCTAATTTTGTCATCAAGTCAGCAAACCTTACACCAGGGTCTCTTTTTACCACACTTGTGTAAAATTCACTGGCCTGACCTTCCAAGCACCAGCAAAGATACCCTCTGCTTTCCAATTCAGTCCACTGTTTCGCTTGAGCAAATACAGTGAATTTCATTTTGAAAGCTTCCCAGTTGTCTGTCCCATTATATCTAATGGTTTTGGGAATAGACTCTAAGTTTCTTTCCATAGAAATCATAGATTCTACAAGTCTCAGTTCGGATTCATCTGAAATCCCTTGATCTTGACTTTTAGCGACCTCAATGACTTCTGGGGCTGGGGTCTGATTGTATACGATCTGGTCTTGGCCATGAGGTTCAATATTAGAAACCAGGGACCCATTTCTCTCATTTGGACCCCTTTCATCAGTTGTTCCCATTTGATTTCTGTTCGCATGTGGACAATTTTGAACTGGATAGGGAGCATATCCCTGCCTGTTGGCAGCTATGTCATTTGGTAGATCAGCCCACCTAGGGTCAAAACAATCCATATACGGAACATTGTACTGGTTGTACGTAGGCGGGGGCATTGGAAACCATGGACATCCATATCCAGGATACCAACCTGGTGGTCCTAGGGGGGCAAATATGGGAGGGTACCCCCAATTTGGTATAGGCTCTGGATATCGGGGATACATGGTTTCATGTACCTGTCTACTCATCCCTTCTCCATTAATAGGTCCTGTTGGAGGAAACTTTACCTGCTGTGTGGGTGTGACACCTCTGATATCATAATCAAAGGGTACTCCATGCGACCTTTGACCTCCATAGAAGCCCTGGTAGGGGTTCCATATGGGCTCGTTTCCATATGACTTCACAGTGGAACCCACTCCAGATTTTTGTTCTTTTTCAACAAAGAATTCATTTGATCCTTGATCAATGACCTTTCTAGTATCTGGACATCTCTCCATTCTACTTTCAGAACATATACTGTTTTCCTCATTATAAATTTGAACTTCTTGCAGGTTCTTTGCATTTTCAGAGTTTGTAAATTCAGTAGCCATATTCCGATATAATATGTATTTATTATCTATTACATGTAGATATGATAATCTGTCTCTGATATTATATAATTTAATGCTGTAATAATGAGGAAAATCTACCCAAATTGCAAGGTAGAACACACAAACACATTTGCATTAATGTGAACCCCTTACAGTATAATAAACGCAACAATGTACGACAATTCAATAAATAGTGTTATGACAAGTCAGAGGAAATTCTGTAAAGATCCAGAAATTTATCCTGAACAAATAAAATCGAAATCTATACAGAATAACTATTTCACAAATTTATACAATGTTTGCAATATTACACTGTCAGTTTTACACGCTGACCCTTCCAAAGTTGCGCTGCATTGACCGAATCGCAGTGTACGTGACACCTGTCCAATCAATCAACCCGATTAGGCATGGTCCATTTGATATTCAGGGGGGGGCTTGGGTTTTTTGTCGGAGCAAGATTATTTTTTTCGCCCCGAACCGGGGCAAAATTATTTTTTTCTGGCAAAGTTGGAGCAAGGAAATTTTTTTAAGAAAGTGATGCGCATATTAAGAGTGTTGTGTTTTATCAATAGAAATTATTTATATTTTTACTCAAAACTCTAAATGTTAATATATTAGTTTATTTTTTATGCAAGTAATTCAATTCACTTTTAAACAGAGAGATAAAAGATTTTTACAATATAATTCTCAATATTCTATAAAAGGTACATGTATATAACATGTATAAGAGGGTCTGAGGGGAAGTTCTTCTAGACATTATTTTAAATGTTACTAAGAATTGTAAATTGGTGAATAACTGAAGTTCTCCTTACAAGCTTACAAGAACATGACTCTACGGGATACATGCAACATGTATTAACAGCAATACATAAATATTGATAATTTTAAGGAAGCCCTTTTTCCATACATGTATAACTTTTCAAATATGCGAACTTAAAATGCTATTAGTAAATAATGTTTTGATGGAAAACTATGGCGAGCGAAGCGAGCCAAAAATTTTTGATACAATTTGAAAACTGCAGCGAGCCGAAGCGAGCCGGAAAATTTTCAAGAATTTAAGCGAAATTTTATGGTAATTCTTCAAATTCAGATTATTTGTAAGAGCAAGATTATTTTTTTCTGTCACACCATAAGCAAATTTATTTTTTTCATCAAAATTGAGAGCAAAATTATTTTTTTTGAAAAAAACCCAAGCCCCCCCCCAGAATATCAAATGGACCGTGCCTTACGGAAGGTAGACGCATATAAATAACAGCATAAAAGTTGAAAATTGACAAAATATATTCTTTTTCACAAGTTCAGAAGCTGTTACCTTCACACTTTACTTCCAAAAATGCATCTATTTTGACCGACGCTCAGCATGAGACCGGCCCGATCAATCAACACTTTTACGGAAGAAAAGAGGACAAACAACAGCAAAATGTCACAGTATTTTGGATGAAATAACTCCTTATTAACTTCCACAAACAATTTCGGAGCTATGATCTGTCCAATGAACAACCACAGCCCAATTTATGTTGTGCGAAGAAGAAGTTCGGCCGAAAAGTTCCGTATTCCACAAGATCAATTAAAAATGATTAATACTAAGATGAGTCAATAATCTGATTTAAAATGAAGTTACTGAACAATATTGGTCCAATACCTCAACATATACTTCAGTTTCTAATAATTTCCCAGCTCACCTGTCGTGAACCAAGAAGCAGACGACACCTGTGATCGCCGTCCTGAATGTAAACAAATTATGTTCAGCAAGATTCAGACCCTGCTCGCCGGCGCCAATATGGTAAAACTGGCCCACGATAAATACTAGAGTACTTACCTTATGGTCAGTTGTACCACGAAGTCTCGAACCATCACTGCAGCCGTGAATTCCCGGAGTACGGTGAACTGCAACTGCTCTGTAATGGTGCTGGTTTAAGACTTACCCAGAATTCCTCAACGGTCGAGTAAATGACGTAATATAGCGCACGTAATGTTTAGCGCCAACTACTACACTCTGAATGAATCAGTATTTGTCCAATCTGGCAATGGAGATTCAAGACAGAAAGTAGAAAACAGTCCAACTTAGGTAGACGATTTGGCTATGTTATGAGATCTTTTTGGGTGAATTATTGATGTTTCTAGGAAGTATACAAATGAATCTTTATGGTCATACCCCATTTTGCCCTTCAAACATGACAAGTGCAAACATTTCAGATGCTACTTCTGGCTGAAAATTCGTCGGAAGCCTTGTCTCTCTATACATATATTCCCTTATGACCTGTAAAAGGGTATCATACAAGATATTGACGCTCTTTCTACATGTGCCTGTGATCAGAACGAAGGATAAAGAAAGTTAAAAGTCTTTCCCAAAACTCACTAATGCCCTAGGCTACCAATTTTTTTTTTTGTCTGGGCTAGTAGAAAGCACAAAATGTCCGAGTCAACATCTTTTCGCGTTGTTTTACATTATGACGTCACTGTTAAAAGATGCAATTCCATTGTGACCTAACAATGAAAAAATGCGCTAAAATAGCCTACATTGGTCATTTTGTCAGCCATTAGGAATTTCAGCAAGTGGCCTATTCTTTAAGAAACTATACAAAAAACTTATTCTCGAGCTAATGGCTGTAAAAAAAAAGGTTTCAGAAAGACTGCACTACCCCGAAGACAATTTAAGTGGCATTTTAATTAAATAGATCTTTGCTGGCAAATTTTATGACAGAAATTCATAAAGGGGGATATATCTCTAACTCAAGTATCTAATACATGTAGTGCAAATTGTATGTCTGTTACCATGGTTACTGTCGGCACTGATTATTTTGTAAGCTGGATAAACATGATAAACGCTATTTTGATAACTTCGTTATGCAAATATTAAAATAAAAATTTATATCATTGAATGGTTCTCGCTTACTGTCCACGCGGCTCACGTTTGATGTACACGATTTTGAATACATTATCATGCAAAAGTTTAAATAAAATGGATGCCATTAAACAGATATCGCTTACATGTACAGTGATTAATTGCAAATTTTACGCATTACATTAATTAAGTACATGTACCCATTGGTTTCTATCAAATGCGTCCTGTGTACGCATAATTTAGAATCTACATGTACCTTTCCAGTTTCTATTTTTACGCTCCATTTTCTAGAAACAGAGCTAACTCTAAATGCATGAAAACCTATACCTGATTCTACATACTCAGTAATACAATAATCTATGTTTCTCTAGCAGTTGCCAGCGCTTAGTTCTCACTACATCCTTATCAATAGATTCAATATTACTAGATTACAATTTCAATAAAATCTTGATAATGTTCGAATGATTATTATTTCATATACACTGTTTATGCATACAGAAAACAGACAGAAAAAGTTATTTGCTCTAACATGTCTAAGGTTTCCAGAATACGATGTGTACAAGACTCTTGATCTGCCAGATTTTGGACCGATGTTTTCTCCATTTGCACAATAGTTTTTTTTTCCAAATTTTTGGACCAATTTTTCCTAATTTGAAATCTCGTGGGAAATACATAAAAAAAAAAAAAACGAATTAAAAATGCTAAAGTTTCAAGTGAAAAGGCATCCAAATCTAGAGACATGGCTTTAAAACATTCCATTGTACCTACATACTCACATATTTAGTCGGCACAGTGAAATGACCTGTCACGTTGCACTGTGGTTATGGAAAAATTTATCGTGTACTTTGGGACATTTTTTTCAAAGAACAGATTTTACAGGACAATGTACAGGACAGGATTTTACAGGACAATGTAATTTCCTTTTGAACATGTTCCATAAAGTATATTGTTTCCTTAAGAAAAATCAATTAAAATGATTGAATAAAATAAAACTTATTATAAAATTTACTTCATTTCACATTAATAGTCATTGGTTACTCTTTTGAGTTTCAACCCATTGAATTTGAGTTCTGACCCATTAATTTCTACCAGATGGGTATACTGTACCTATCAAACCATTTTTAAAATGAATCACTGCATGTAGTTGTATATTTTAGTATATGATATATACATGATATATGGTCATATGTTTATGCAATCATATTGTACAGACTAAATACTTTTAGATCATGTAGATGGGGCGTTTTCAATGTTAAATTTCAGCATGACGTCACCGAGTTTATCATAGAGTCTATGGACACAGGGAAAAAATAGCATGGGAAATCGCCCATCTAAAACTTGTTTTGTATGTTAAGGTTGATTGCAAACACTGACTATCGTATAACTTATACTGAAATTTACGACTAAGCAAGATCTATTGAATGGTATCCATTTCATTAAAATCTTTGTACGGCAAAGTATTCAAATTCGTAATTATTCGGTTTCAGAAGTGAGCCGTGTGGACAGTAGTTGTATATTTTGGTATACATGTATGTAATATGATATTGGGTTTATGCAATCAAATTATACATACAAAACACTTTGTAGATGGGGCGTTTTTAATGTTAAATTTTTAGTGTGACTTCACTGAGGTTGACATTGTGACTATTGACACAACTTCATGGGAAAAATCAGCATGGGAAATGACCCACATAAAACTTGTTTTGTCCATAAAATTTGATCATGTGTACCGACTGTCGTATAACTTGTACCGAAATATATGACTAAGCCAGATCTGTTGAATGATATTAATACTGTAAATTGCTTTATTTTCGTCAGTACCAAATTTCGTCAATTTCTTCAAAATGACCATTTCGTCAGTACGTAAATTCGTCATCCAAGGGTCCCTAAAATATCAATTTGTCTGTTCAAATGCCAACTTAACATTCAGGTATAGGCCATATGCGTTTGTTTTCATTGTTTGTTTAACAATTATTGGTAAACAATTAGTGACATGTATACCACCTAGCTTATTGTGAAAACATATCATTTGGTAATTAGAAGTACATTATACATGTTATATGCGACTTTGTGTGCGTATTCAGTTTTCATTGATTTATCATTTGCCTGTCGTATTAACTCTTAAGATTCAATTTTCCCTTTTTACGCTATATTTTGTCAGGAGTATTTATATTCGTCGATACGTAAGTAAAGGGAGGCACTGATGAAAATGACGAAAATTGGTACCTGACGAATAAAAACCAATTTACAGTATCATCTAAATTTTTTGCATGCAAAATAGTCAAAATTGCATTTATCCAGTTTCTGAAGTGAGTCCAAAGGACAGTAGTGAGTAGTATCAGATTTAATATGTCAAAGGCAGTGGCTCTGGATACAAACATTGTTATCTGTAGAGTTGGGTCTTCGCATGCGAACTAGGGCTATGCAGTGCACCCAAAAACTCAGTGCACCACGATTCGGGAACCTTTTTTTTCTTTTTCTTTCTTACTTTCTGTTTGAGCACCCACATGCTCACCCTCCACTTGTGTATGTGCTGTATGATTATAGATGTACCGTATGTACTGCTTGGGTGGTACGTATTTCCAAAAGCTTTTATAAGGTGCCACCACACCTGGATACCCTTGCCCATTTGTTGCCGTAGTATGAGCGTGGGAACAGGTTGATGATGATGTTGCACTGCTGTTAATTAACTTGATACACAGACTTCAGTCATTTTGGTGCATGAATAAAGAGTAAAACGTAAGCATGAGCAAAATATTTCAAAACAGGTTCTGTTTTACAGACATATATTTTCGATTATTGTAAAATTTTTCAGATGATAGGACGAGAGGGAGAGGAGGGAGACAGAAGCGCCCGACACAGGGAATTTACCGTCCCCCGATAAGGGGTCGTAGAGACCAGGGGGAGCAAGATAGTGGGGAGAACTGGGAAGACGAGCTAGATGACACCCCGAGTACTGACAGCAAAGAAAACAGTGTAGACAGAGAAGTAAGAATCGAGTCTATATACAGGCATGATTCAGTACATGTAAATGATAACAAACACTGGTCGTATGGACTGTTATTATTGAGTATCCTACTAGATCCAGCGCATGAATTAAAGTCAGTTCAAACAAATACTGTCGTGCAGCAATAGTACATGTATTTTTTCCAAACTGACACTGCTCAGTTGGGCCTTTGTCTCTAAGAGTTGTAAAACCTTCCAAATTGATTCTTAAGTAGTGCTAACCTGATAAATTCTGCTTATAAAATTGTATATGTTTTTTACATTATAGTCTGGGATGTATCACTGGGTTGGGTGCACCCCCCCCTTGATCCTCCAAAACCGACCTAACTTTGTAGCATTTTTTGCGCTCTTTCAGATAAAAATTTGTCTCATGGAAATTTCCATTGCAAAAGTGGTGTTTTTTGGGAAAAACATGTTTTTTTAGTCAAAAATCACTGAAAATAGGAAAAAAATTATAACTTTCATATGGTTCATGTTTTTAAAAATTGAAAAGTGTAAATATATAGTATTTTTGATGCTCTTTCAGATGAAATAAGTTGCAAGTTCCAATTCCTATTTTTACTGTGTGTTTTGGGGTAAAAAAGTCAAATTTTTGCAAAAATTCACAGAAATTTGAGGAAATTTTAATTTATTTCTGCTTCTCAGCTCCTCAATATTGCATATGATCGTTCAATGATGATTTAAAAAACATCTTTGAAGTCTCCTCTTTCTAATGACATATATTTTATATTCTTATTTTTTTGCAAAATCCTCGAAATTAATTATTTTATACAGAAACCTGTATTTTCAATCAGAAATCTCAGATTTCTGTATATTTATTTAAAGAACCCTTATTTGTTATGAAAGCGAAGATTGAAAGCTATTTTCTAGTGTAACTTTTCACACTCTATCAGATTATATATGTTTTACTAACATTTCATTCAAAATCAACGTGTTTTTGGGGAAAAACTTATTTTTTCATTTAAAAATAGCTGATTTCTGGAGAATATTTATTGAATCTATAGAAGTTCTTGAAATGATAGCAGGAATGTATTTTGAACTGTAATTATTTAGGTTCACTCATAAATAACATGTATGAAACATAAAAGGTATATTTTCTACTTAATTTTTGGGCAAAATGCCTGTTTTTTGTCTAAAAATTACAGATTTCTGGAAAATTTTATTAATTCATTTTCTTTGCTAAAACTATACATTTCAAGCTATTATCATTATAGAAAGTAATCATCTTGTCAGATGATTGTGAAATTAAATGTAATAATTAATTAAAACCATCATTTTTGGGTAAAATATGCATTTTTTATGCAAAAACCACTTATTTTGAGAAAATAAGTACTAGCTCTTTTAATTTGCCTAAATTGATATGTTTTAGCTGTGATATTATGCTTATTCTTATTATAAATGGATAGAAATGATATTTGATAACTGAAATTTAATTTATATCTTATTTTGGGGCAAAAAACCTTATTTATGTGAAAAATTCACTTATTTCTGTTAATATTTTTTAAAATTTATATTTCTTATTTAAGCAACACTGGAGAGGTTTCATATAATTGGATGGCATAATTGTGATCAAGTTAAATGAGTTAGAAGAGATTTCTTTGATTATTTTGCTATTTTGGGTGGAAAATCTCGATTTTTATTTAAAAATCGGTAATTTCTGGAAAATCCTTATTTCTATGAAATCAGACGTTATTATTTATATTCAAAAGAGTTTCTGGGTATATCATAGCTTGTTCTTGTAAGTCATATGCATTTGAAACATCCACTGTTAATTCAATTGATATTTTGGGGCAAAAAACCTAATTTATGTGAAAAATTCACTTATTTCTGTTAAAAATGACTTAAATCTATATTTTGCATTCAATCAAAGCTGGAGAGGTTTCATATAATTGGATGGCATTAAAGTGATGAAGTTTAATGAGTTAGAAGAGATTTCTTTGATAATCTTGCTTTTTTGGGTGGAAAATCTCAATCTTTATTTAAAACCCCTGATTTCTGGAAAATCCTTATTACTATGAAATGTGTCGTTATTATTTATATTCTAAAGTGTTCCTGGGTATATCATAGTTTGTCCTTGTATGTCATATGTTTTTGAAGTATCCTCTGTTAATTTAATTGGTATTTTGGGGCAAAAAATATGTTTTATATGAATATATAGCCTATATCAAGAAACTTACTATTGAAAGTCTTATATTTCAGTTGAATAGGAAATACAGAGGATAATAATCATAGTTTGAAATATGAGACTTTCGATAGTAAGTTTCTTGATATAGGCTATATGTAATTCATAAAAAACATATTTTTTGCCCCAAAATACCAATTAAATTAACAGAGGATACTTCAAATACATATGACATACAAGGACAAACTATGATATACCCAGGAACACTTTAGAATATAAATGATAATGACACATTTCATAGTAATAAGGATTTTCCAGAAATCAGCGGTTTTTAAATAAAAATTGAGATTTTTCACCCAAAAAAGCAAGATTATCAAAGAAATCTCTTCTAACTCATTAAACTTCATCACTTTTATGCCATCCAATTATATGAAACCTCTCCAGCTTTGATTGAATGAAAAATATAGATTTAAAACATTTTTCACAGATATAAGTGAATTTTTCACATAAATTAGGTTTTTTGCCCCAAAATATCAATTGAATTAACAGAGGATATTTCAAATGCATATGACTTACAAGAACAAGCTATGATATACCCAGGAACTCTTTTGAATATAAATAATAACGTCTGATTTCATAGTAATAAGGATTTTCCAGAAATTAGCGAGTTTTAAATAAAAATCGAGATTTTCCACCCAAAATAGCAAGATAATCAAAGAAATCTCTTCAAACTCATTTAACTTGATCACAAGTATGCCATCCAATTATATGAAACCTCTCCAGTGTTGCTTAAATAAGAAATATAAATTTAAAAAAATATTAACAGAAATAAGTGAATTTTTCACATAAATAAGGTTTTTTGCCCCAAAATAAGATATAAATTAAATTTCAGTTATCAAATATCATTTCTATCCATTTATAATAAGAATAAGCATAATATCACAGCTAAAACATATCAATTTAGGCAAATTAAAAGAGCTAGTACTTATTTTCTCAAAATAAGTGGTTTTTGCATAAAAAATGCATATTTTACCCAAAAATGATGGTTTTAATTAATTATTACATTTAATTTCACAATCATCTGACAAGATGATTACTTTCTATAATGATAATAGCTTGAAATGTATAGTTTTAGCAAAGAAAATGAATTAATAAAATTTTCCAGAAATCTGTAATTTTTAGACAAAAAACAGGCATTTTGCCCAAAAATTAAGTAGAAAATATACCTTTTATGTTTCATACATGTTATTTATGAGTGAACCTAAATAATTACAGTTCAAAATACATTCCTGCTATCATTTCAAGAACTTCTATAGATTCAATAAATATTCTCCAGAAATCAGCTATTTTTAAATGAAAAAATAAGTTTTTCCCCAAAAACACGTTGATTTTGAATGAAATGTTAGTAAAACATATATAATCTGATAGAGTGTGAAAAGTTACACTAGAAAATAGCTTTCAATCTTCGCTTTCATAACAAATAAGGGTTCTTTAAATAAATATACAGAAATCTGAGATTTCTGATTGAAAATACAGGTTTCTGTATAAAATAATTAATTTCGAGGATTTTGCAAAAAAATAAGAATATAAAATATATGTCATTAGAAAGAGGAGACTTCAAAGATGTTTTTTAAATCATCATTGAACGATCATATGCAATATTGAGGAGCTGAGAAGCAGAAATAAATTAAAATTTCCTCAAATTTCTGTGAGTTTTTGCAAAAATTTGACTTTTTTACCCCAAAACACACAGTAAAAATAGGAATTGGAACTTGCAACTTATTTCATCTGAAAGAGCATCAAAAATACTATATATTTACACTTTTCAATTTTTAAAAACATGAACCATATGAAAGTTATAATTTTTTTCCTATTTTCAGTGATTTTTGACTAAAAAAACATGTTTTTCCCAAAAAACACCACTTTTGCAATGGAAATTTCCATGAGACAAATTTTTATCTGAAAGAGCGCAAAAAATGCTACAAAGTTAGGCCGGTTTTGGAGGATCAAGGGGGGGGTGCACCCAACCCAGTGATACATCCCAGACTATTATCAACTTTTCTAACTATTGCTCATTACTTTTGAAATGTTAACCATGTTTACATTGACTTGAGATCATCCAAAATCTTGAAACGATTGCCAATCCATTTTCAATGCATCTTAAGAATGTAGATGTTTTCCAACTCTTTGAATTCTTGAAGATAATTTCAAACCAATTTTAATGCACCAGGCAAGTGTTTCGGATACATGTAGTACCAGTAAATCCTCATCAGTGATGATAAATACATGTATGTCTTGCACTCAAATTCAATGTTTCACAAGCACTCCATTTTACTGTTTCCTGTATGGCATAATTGATTCTTTACTTTTAAGGTGGATAACATACAAAATTCAGTCAAGCAGCTATCTATAGACAAAACGGACAGAGATTCTGATAAAGCAGTTAAAGATGCAGCCAAGTTAAGATCAAAACGTCCGGAAATTCAGCGTTACGTTCCAAAACCAAAACTTGAACAACAACAAAGAGATCCAGAGGACGAAAATGATGACGGAAATGCTTCACACCCAGACAAAAGTTTGGATACATCTCCGAGAAAAGTTGACTTGAAAGAAAATCAGAAAGGTTTTCAAATAACAGTAGTAAATGAGGGTTCTCCTACTAAAGGTGAAGGTCAAAAAGATGAGGTCAAGGGTCAAGGACATGAGAAGGATATAGCCAAATCTACTGTTCCACCTGACCCCATCAGTCCTTTATTAAGATTGGATACTGAGCGAGAAGAAAGGTCAAAAGGTGACAATGTGGCACCATGGAGAGGAGGTCAACAAGGTCAGCTAGGACAAAGGTCAAGAGGTCATGGGAATGCTCCAGATTTCAGACAAGGTCAGGATGATAGGAATAAGGAGAGAGACAAATTTCAAAGGAACGATAATCGTAGACGGGGTCAGTTTGATGATAGAGATAGGCAAGACAAGAATGATAGACAGAGGAAAGGAGAAAGAGATGGATTCAGGGATGATAGACAGAGGAAAGGAGAAAGAGAGGGATTCAGGGATGATAGACAGAGGAAAGGAGAAAGAGAGGGATTCAGGAATAGAGGGAAAGAAGACTATGATAAGGGAAGAAATCAACCTAGATCTCAAAGAAACCAGGAGTATTCTAAAAATAGAAAACCTCCGCAACAGACCCTTAGTGAGGAAGATCCTAAGAGAACACCACGAGAGAATCTCAATGAGGAAGGTCCAAAACCACAAAGAGCACCTCGAGACAGGAGAGATAGACGACAGGAGGCTGAGAGGAATAATCCTCAAGATGATAGAAAAGAGACAGAGGAAGATACTGAGGTTATAAAGACGATGGTGTTTGAGAGACGAAGCACTGACGCAGCCTCCTCATCTGGTGAGGTTGGAGAGGAAGAGAACATAAGTAAGAAACCTCCAAAGTCAGGTGGTAATGACTGGAGACAAGGAGGTGGAGGAGGAGGGGGTAAACAAGGATCAAAGAGGTACTCATTATCAGCCATGCGGCGCCCCAGGACGGGAAGTATCAGTAGTGACGTTAGTAACACGAGCGATATCAGCATCGATGAAGAGACGACTACTAGGATACTAGACTGGGATAAGGAGGTGGAAAGGGAAATGGCAAAACAGGTACATGATGAATCTCTGAAAATAAGTGAATTTCTGCAGAATAAAGGAGAATTTAACGATTGGGATGCCGCTATCAGAGGAGTGGAAAAAGCCAGAGAGGACCTGGAGAGGAATCAGAAACACGGAAAAGATTTCCACCAACGTCAGCAGAAGAATGGGCAACATGAGAGTGATAGAGATTTTGGATACTGGGACGAGGGTGGACCCCGAGGTAAGAGAAGACAGGATTCTAATGTTGACAGTGATTATAACCGTACAAGGAACAGAAATCGCAATGCAGGACAGAAAGACAAACCAGCTGACGAAGGTTTCCGACAGCGCAGGAACAGCGATGGATCTCGTAGCCGTAGAGATCAGAGAAGGAAAGGGTCGTTAAACGGGCGTAGAAGTCGAGATTCCAGCGTGTCTAGTGTCAATAGCACGAGGAGTTACCAGAGTGAAGGCTATGATAGCTGGCCACGTCGGAGGAACAGACGCAGGAAAAATAGTAATGGAAGTTTGAGGGAAAGCTCCAGTAGGGAGATGCTGAATGATACTGGGAATATGAACCTAAAGGTAATTTGTAGAAATAAGACCAGATTGTATAGAGGGTACAGGATCAGGTAAAAATGGTGAAATTTTATTATAATTAGTAATATTTAGTTATACTCCTTTACCGTAATTTCATCATTGTTTTTTGGACTCATTGTCGACCTCATTGAACAACATTGATTTATAACGCCTTTCATGTAAAAATTCAAAAGAGTGTAAAATTTATTGAAACATATCTGACAGTAACAATTTTTGTTTATAATTGGGTTTCATACACCCTTGATTTATGAATTCATCCACACATCAGAAGATGAAAATAATTACCGTATACATGTACATATATGCCAAAGATAATTATAATTTATATATACTTGTGCTATTATAATGTTTTAAGGTAACATTTGCCAGAGATGATAAGAGGCAGGTGATGGTACATGACCATGAGAGGGAGGGGCAAAGAGGAGGCCGGGGCAGAGGGCGAGGTGCTACAAGGGGCAGAGGGCAAAAATTCCAGGTATGTACATGGTCATGAGAGGGAGGGGCAAAGGAGGCAGGGGCAGAGGGCAAAAATTCCTGGTGTTTACATGATCATGAGAGGGAGGGGCAAGAAGAGGCAGGGGCAAGAAGAGGCAGGGGCAGGGGCGAGGTGCAACAAGGGACAAATGACAAAAATTCTAGGTATTTACATGATCATGAGAGGGAGGGGCAAAGAGGAGGCAGGGTCAGAGGGTGAGGTGCTACCAGGGGCAGAGGGCAAAAATTACAGGTATGTACTCGTAAGAATGCAGTTAGGGGCAGAGGCTTAAAATTACATGTCTGTACTCCTAAGAATGCAGTTAGAGGCAGAGGGTTAAAATTACATGTCTGTACTCGTAAAAATGCAGTAAGGGGCAGAGGGCAAAAATTACAGGTTTGTCCATGTACTTGTATGCATTAAGGCAGAGTAGGCAAAAATTACAGGTTCATTATCATATAATTTTGAAAATATGAAATAAGAGACAGAAGGAAGGATTTTTAGGTAAGCTAACATGCAATGAGGGACATACATGTACATGTATGTGGGCAAAGGTATATTTTTTAATGCAAATACAGGTAGGACAGAGGGACAAAATACCAGTGACATATGATTTTGCAGTATAATGAAACAAAAAAACATGAAAAATACTATAATTATTATTATGATTTATGTTTTATTCAATGAAATTAATCAAGATTAATCAAGATCTGATGATATGGTGTGTAATTATATTAGGATGATGTGACTGTTACAGGAAGAGCACAGAAAGCCAGGTCCTGAACATCCCCACAGAATGGAGGGACGAGGACAGAGGGGCAGGGACGGTGACTCCCATAGGAATTACAGAGACTCCCATAGGAATGTCCAAGATTCCCACAGGAATATGCAGGACTCACATAGGAATATGCAGGATTCACACAGGAATTATCAGGATTCACATAGGAATTTTCAGGATTCACATAGGAATTTTCAGGATTCACACAGGAATGCTCACAATTCCCAAAGGAACTTTCACGATTCTCATAGGAATTTTGATGATGGAAGAAGACAGAGTAGTACTCCAGAATTATCGTCTTCCCCGCACGGAGGTGGACTGATCAGATTACCAACAAACAAGCAAGAGAATCAAAGCTCTGGCTGGAATGAGCCATCGTCAGAGAACAGGGCCCCGCCCCTTGAACCACACGCACATATCAATCGTAACTTGGGGGCAAATCTAAGAGAAGCACACAGTCCCGGAGCACAAAGGATGCTGTTTGATCCCAAAAACCCAAATAAACCAATACTGATCCCAGGGCCGAAAGTGGCTCAACATGATCAAAGTGGCAAGGATGGCAATACCCTCCATTTTAAGGAGACAGACGGCACGAGCCCCCAGGCGACACCCCCGCCACACCCCTTTCCTCCTGCGTTCCCACCTATGGCTTTCAGACCTCCTGGGTATCCTATGTACCCGGGCTATGATCCTCGGTTCTCACCCGAGTCCCCGTTTGGCCCCATGCCTCCGATGCCACCTTTCTTCTATGGCTACTCACCTCAACAGTACAGGGAGATGGCCATGCAAATGAATGAAGCTTACAGCAGGGAGTGTCAAGGGTAAGAAATTTGGTTTTTCCTCATTACATTCAAACTATATTCAGTCTACTCTCGATAAGTTGAACTTCAAGGGACCATAAGAAATAGTTTGACATATCAGTGTCATGAAAACTTTTTTTGCGCACTAGCCATTCGGGCTAGTAGAGAGCCAAAATCTACTAGCCACCCAAAATTTTCACTAGCCATTGAAGAAATATTACAACTCTATATAAAGACCCATCGTTTCTATAGATATGTCCGTTAAGAAGGCTAAAATTCACGCATATAGAGTATACATATAAATCGAACGAAGTTTAACCACCTACCGATCCTTTCTTCAGCGGATGTCAGCGGTCATGCTCACTTTTTACATCACGAATGTCATAATCAATAGACTCAATGTTATTATGAGTTCTTGATATTGTTTCAATGTAAATGTACATACGCTTTTTACATACAGAAAATGTACCACGAAAGAAAAATGTAAGAACTTATCATACATGCTAAAAGGACGGCTGTTGATTTTGGCGGTACATGGTCAATAGCTATAAAATTATCTCAATGTTCAGTCAAGATTTTATTGTTCTATTGAACGTGGTATACTTGCAGATGAGTTGTTACCGTAAAACAACCCGTCACGCGAGCAGAGATATTTATCACGTACCTTGTGACAAGTTTTTAATGAACAGATTTTAAATAAACATTTCATAAAAGTATACTTAACCAGCGATAGAAATTGAGACATGACGGCTATTTTTTTACGGAAAGTAGGCGGCGATTTTACTCTAAGTAATAGAAGAGAAATCACCGGCTGTCGGCTCTTAATGAGAACCCTGCATTTCAGTAAAAGTCACTAGCCAGTTGGGCTAGTTCAGCAGAAAATTTTGGTAGCCCGAGGAAATATTTGGTAGCCAGGGCGGTCGGGCTAGTGAGTTTTCACGAAGACTGACATATCAGGAGTTCGACTTACAGAGTACATGACCAGCAATCAATTTTTTAGCTCGCCGGGACGAAAAAGTCCGGAGAGCTAATGCCATACCCTCGGCGTCGTTGTCGTCGTCGTTGTCGTCGTCGTCCGTAGACAAAACTTTAACCTGGACTATATCTCTTGAACTATAAGTGGTAGAGCTTTGATATTTCACATGTAGATACCTTGTGACGAGACCTTTCATTAGAGACCATGACCTTTGACCTAGTGACCTTGGACTTTGACCTACTTTTCAAAAACTTTAATCTGGTTTCTGACAAAAACCTGTATAGGCGAGCTATGTAATCTTTGATTACCCTATGTTTTATCAATACTGAACATTCACAAAAACTTACACATTATAAGTATTTTTTAAAGTACTCCAAAGACATGTATAATTATGTAAGCTTATTATTCACTCACTCTCTCACACAGATAACCCCTTCCCCAAATGAGTAACAATCAAATCTGGTTTATAAACAGAAATAGTAAGATTTATTCCTTTATTTTCCTTTTTTTATCATCGTTCACAAACTTTTCTGTCGAGTACTTTTACACCAAACTGACAATTACGATTTAATGTATATACATGTATGTACAATGTATGTGCAAGTCCATGGCCAGAGAGTATCAATTCGCCAATCTCTTCATAATGAATTTATTTCTATTTGTGGTGCGACTTATTAAGGTATATTTTTAATGTTAAATAAGTCATGGGACCTTAAAATTAGTTCAACTTAACAAAATGTTTGAGTTATCAGAATTTGAGTTATCGGGAGTGAAAATGCAAAGGTAGAGAATTGGTTGGAGTAATGCGGGAAATTCAAGTTAACCGAGTTTGAGTAAATGAGAGTTAGGGCCGAGTATTGCGTGTTAAATTTGTATCGGAATACATTGCAATATTTGGACAAATATTGCAATATATTGCGATATTTTATAGCATCAAGTTTCCTTAAGATTTTCATTTATCTACCTCAATTTTCCTTTCAAAATTCTGTCTAAAAATCAGAAAAAAGTCTTCATGATAAAATGATGAACATGTACAGTCAAAGGGGTAGGGCCATGAGACCCCTAAATCGGCCCTCGATTTTTCTCTAGAAATAAATTTCATAAGAAATACTTGATATCTCTCATGAAAATACACTAACGTTTACCGCTTTTAGAGAAAAGAAAAATTACACCAAACAAAGTGCCATTTAAATTTTAATTGCAATGACGTCATAAAGTGACGTCATTTTGACGTTATTGACAAAATATGACGAAAATTGCAGGGAATTTTGTCGAAGAATTCAATGTGGCCGCATGCGTTAACTGAGTTAAAACGTTTATGACAAAAGGATATACTAATATTCTTTCACATATAATTTTTTCATCTTAGTTTATGCATGCGGCCATTGATAATTTAATGGAAATATGTAGTTTTTGTGTCGATTTCGCGAAATATGACCAATTTTGGTGTTTTCAAAGGGCTAAAAGCTATTGATAAACGCAACATTTACGAAAGAAAGATTGGTGATTCAGTAGAGAACGTTTCAAAATGTCAAATGACAGTTGAGAATTCTATGAAGTACAATATTCAAAATTAGGGCCAATATCGGGCTTCGTGGCCCTACCCCTTTGACAGTCTCTCTATAACATTCGAAGTCAATCGTACATATATGAATATCAGGTTGAAAGAAATAAAAAATCATCCAAGCTATCAATGAGATTATTCTGCTGGGACATCGGTGGACAGACAGTGCAAAAAGTCACTAGGAAACTTAAAACGTTATTTAAACTACCCTTATAATAAATTAGTATTGAATAAATGACAGGAAAGGCGAACGTCCGTGGATTTCAAGACACCACAATGTCAATCATAAATCAATATATACTATAAACACATTTGTAAGAATCGAGCTAACATGATGGAGTGTTTCTTGCAAAGTATACCAATGCGCAGTGTGTTGACGAACATATTTAAAGGTCGAACAAGCTTTATTTTACTTATTTCTTGAAATCTATTAGGCTTAGACTAACTGTAGCACAGAACGGTCACTTTGTCATGTTTAAAAGCAGCTAGTCAGAAAAATTGTAGAACTGCAGCCATTTTCACAAATACTTACGATAAATTTGAGAATTTGTCGTAACTTTCAAGTATATATACATGTACATGTATTTCTAAATATCCATATTCAAATCGTATGCCACATTATGGATATTTCAGTAGTTAGAGAAAGAAAATCAAAACTGTTTGAATATTGTGATTTATTTGACTGAGATATGATGAATTGAAAGTTACGACAAATCCTCAAGTTTATCGTAAGTATTTTTGTGAAAATGGCCGCTGATCATAATTTTGTCGTCACTGTTTTCAGATGAAACATAAAAGATAAGAGTTGGAACGAGCACGATGTAATTCACGACTTTCTAACTTAAAGGGCATACATGTACATGTGTCATAAATGAGAGGTATCATAACGACATGGACATAATAATCCACCTTTGGCAATTTAAAATGACCCTTTATTGTTGTATTTTTAGTAGTAAGGTGCTTTCGCTCATAATTTTCAAAGAAACAGCTTAAGAATATAAAGATGAAAAGATATCGTTAAAAACCAGTTTTTGAAAACAAATACGTATTGTGAAGCCTTGTATCGCGATATATTCGCTCAGCCTTAATGAGAGTAAACTGTAATTTTAAGAATCCTTTGACGGAAGCTAGAAGTTGTTGCTTTAGACAGGTGGTCACGATGTAGAAATATCCAGGAATTACAAGAAATCCATTTCACATACATGTAAATGGGATTCACAAATTATCACTTGTATTATCGAATGGAAAAACATAACATACATATTCAATTTGATCATGTTGATATACATTTACATTTAATAACATCGCAATAGAGTCTTAGTGTTAAACATCCCTTTGACAACATGGGCTAAGGGTTTCTAAGCCCTACATGTATACTGTAAATGTGAAAATTTTTGTTTGGGGATAATTTTCCCAAATCAATGGACTTCGCAAAAATAACCCTGCGGCATTCTTACAATGGAAGATAAGTTTATATCGCAAATATTTTCTCAAAGGGTAATGTCTTGATGTCGTAATCGTGAAATTTTCCCCCAGAGAAAATAACTGTGTACAGTATCTGTCTTGTTGTATTGAATCTTTGCGGAAAACAGGATGACGGTAACTGATGTAAAATTTTTATGACGTCATGCAAAATGGTATGATAAAGCCAATTTTGTACCATCATTTCCCAGAGAATAGAATTTGATGACATCACAGTTAGTCTACATCAGATACCATCTCAGAAGTAACTCTGTTTTTCGAAAACAAGGAATATTGTGACATCATTCCTATGTCATACTAATACATTTGTATACATGGTACCGTATATCCAGATATTTTTGCGAGTATCAAATTTCGCGATTTCATGGTAAAATAGGGTGTCTTTATTTTCTCGAGAACAATTTTTCACAATTCCAAAATTACAAACAAATATGTACATATATGCCTTCAATTATTGAGGTTTCAGTAATTTCTACAATAAGAATACACTTGATTTACTTTGCTTTATGTTTAATCGGGGAATGATGCATGTACAATGAAAGCAAAATGTTACTGATATACATGTATATAGGATCTCAAATGAATTTTCATTTCATACGATGTATTATGAAACGAGCCTTGGCTAGGGGATATGAAACACACAACTCGTTTCATAATACATTGTATGAAATGAACCTTTTTATCACATGATATTGCCTAAGTGTGTATTTCTAACGTGAAATCAACATTTCTGAGAATAAGAGGCGAACCACGCTGTGACCTATACAAGTTGTCTGCTACGCCTTGAGAAGTAGTACCCCATTGTATAGATATATTCTGTGCGTAAGAGAAAAGATATTTCAAATTTGTTTAGTATTTTAATGCAATAATTAATTCTACAACAATTTTAATAATTGATATTGAATCCACGTCTGAATTTAACAATTGTCCAATATTTGAAAGGTCACACTTGTCAAAGTTTATGTGATTAGGTTCCAAACTTGACCAATCGCATTCAAGCAGAGCGATATGTAACGTTTTATCATATCATATATTTATGAAATGGCTTTATGAAACTGCATAATGGGTGTATCATGCGATAAACTAATTTATGGTATACCTCAAATTGTGTCAAACACAGTTTTTCACGATTCCAAATCACTCGTGAATATAGCGAAAATTAGTATCTCACGAAAATTTCCGGTTATACGGTATATGGAATGACTATGACTGTCTAATTTTGAGTGATAGTTTGATGTATAATTCTGGTGTCGTCATGTACAAAGTTTGCAATAATCACATCACTTTTCACAGAATTTGTACATCAATTAGATACCTACTGAATATGACGGTCATTTCTTCAAATACAACTTCAAAATCTAGGTCAAACATGCAACAGGCTTTATACCTTTCCATTAAATGTAGTTTGTGTGTTTACATTTACATTAAGGTTTCTCTCAGATCCACAGAGAGGGCAATATTTATGCCTAACCCATTGCAATTAGAATGTGTTTTGTTGCAATTAACATGCTAGATCTAATTTCGAATCTTGTCCTTCTTTCATCTTAAGAATTTAAATGAGTTTTTACATTTACATTAGGGAAGACCCAGAACAACTACATGCCGGCAGGACGAAGGCTCAGTGTCGAGTTATGGCAGAACATTTATTCCAGGATGCGTTAGCACAGGACAATCAGCTATCAGGACTCGTCTCCAGGAGGATGTCCTCGGAGGGCCTGAAAATGATGGCCAAACTCAGGTAAGGAGGAGTAACACCGTAAGGTTTACTCAGCTATTAAGTCTGGCAATTCAATCTTGATCTATATTTTGGATATTTGGATACATATCAAAATTTGAAAGGACCAAATGTCACTTTGACCTGTAAAAGGATAACATACTTCACTTCCCTTGAGCGAAAATGCCTCCAGGAGTGCACACATATACATGTATATTCATGTATTTTATATGCATTTCTAGTTTTTGAATGCATGTATCAATAATTCAGATTTTTCATAGCTTCTTATTTCTCCTAGGTACGACTTACAGAACAAATACGAGCAGATAATGTTGTTGGACCTGGATGTGACCAATCGTCACAACGTAGAACAACTTCTATGGAAGTCGGTGTACTACCAGGTGATAGAGATGTTCAGAAAGGCGATGAGCGAAGATCACGATGATAAAACTAAAACGGAACTCTCTAAAGTATTAGATGAGGTAGAATTGATATACATGTACTGTCTGTGTACTTATTGGCCGGAAAGCAATTCCGGTCTATAGATTGACGATGTCCGTCCGTCTGTCTGTCCGTCCGTCTGCCGTCAACATTTTGGTTAAGGTTTCTGGTTGAGGCAAAATCTAAGGAACTATATGCAGTAGAAACTTCATATTATACATGAAGCATGCCCATGACAAGACCTTTCAATTTATGCCATAACATTTGACCTAGTGACCTTGACCTTGGACTTTGACCTAGTTAAAGATTTTGGTTAAAGTTTCTGGTTGAGGCAAAATCTAAGTAACTATATGCAGTAGAAACTTTATATTATACATGAAGTTTGCCCATGACAAGACCTTTCAATTTATGCCGTAACATTTGACCTAGTGACCTTGACCTTGAACTTTGACCTAGTTAAAGATTTTGGTTTAAGTTTCTGGTTGAGGCAAAATCTAAGTAACTATATGCAGTAGAAACTTTATATTATACATGAAGCTTGCCCATGACAAGACCTTTCAATTTATGCCGTAACATTTGACCTAGTGACCTTGACCTTGGACTTTGACCTAGTTAAAGATTTTGGTTAAAGTTTCTGGTTGAGGCAAAATCTAAGTAACTATATGCATTTGAAACTTTATATTATACATGAAGCTTGCCCATGACAAGACCTTTCAATTTATGCCGTAACATTTGACCTAGTGACCTTGACCTTGGACTTTGACCTAGTTAAAGATTTTGGTTTAAGTTTCTGGTTGAGGCAAAATCTAAGTAACTATATGCAGTAGAAACTTTATATTATACATGAAGCTTGCCCATGACAAGACCTTTCAATTTATGCCGTAACATTTGACCTAGTGACCTTGACCTTGGACTTTGACCTAGTTAAAGATTTTGGTTAAAGTTTCTGGTTGAGGCAAAATCTAAGTAACTATATGCAGTAGAAACTTTATATTATACATGAAGCTTGCCCATGACAAGACCTTTCAATTTATGCCGTAACATTTGACCTAGTGACCTTGACCTTGGACTTTGACCTAGTTAAAGATTTTGGTTAAAGTTTCTGGTTGAGGCAAAATCTAAGAAACTATATGCAGTAGAAACTTTATATTATACATGAAGCTTGCCCATGACAAGACCTTTCAATTTATGCCGTAACATTTGACCTAGTGACCTTGACCTTGGACTTTGACCTACTCAAAGATTTTGATTAAAGTTCCTGGTTTAAGAAAAATCTATGGTACTGTATGCAGTAGAAACTTTATATTATTAATGAAGCTCGCCCATGACAAGACCTTTCAATTTATGCCGTAACATTTGACCTAGTGACCTTGACCTTGGACTTTGACCTTGTTAAGGATTTTGGTTTAAGTTCCTGGTTTAAGCAAAATCTATGGAACTGTACACAGTAGAAACTTTATTTTATACATGTAGGTTGCCTCTGACAAAACCTTTCAATTTATGCTGTATTATTTGACCTATTGACCTTGACCCAGTTGGTGACAAAAACTTACTTTGCAATCCGTCCATACCGTCTTTAGCGGTGTTTTATTTTAGTAGGATTCATAGTTTTGCAAAAATAAAATTGTGGAGAGTGTGCTATTTCAAAGACAGCACGAAATCTTTTGTATACATTGTACTAGATTATAATGGAAAACAAGGCAAATGTGCTGACTTATCAATATGCTACTATTTCAATACATGTACATTATATTTCTATTTTGCCATATATTGTGTACAGTAAGGCCATGTAAAATAAAATCTATGTTTCTGGGACACCGTCGTGCGCTATAATTTGCCGCCAACGAGATGTTTTTATTGCAACTTCAGAAAAAAATTTCTGCCGTGTCTCATCCTCAATCGTCGATTCAAAACAAAATATCCATTTATTTCATTGAATATGTTTATTGTCCTGTAAAATTGTCCAAACGGTACCCGATGAATAAATACTTTTAAAAGCCCGTATAAATCACGGCGCGTTCATATTTACATTATGGGTAAAGACTTTATCCATGCGCCGTTTAAAGGGAATTGTATAGGATATACTGACAACGTGCCAACATGTGATGGGGACACTTGGACGGCCCGCTATTCGCGTGTTTAATACTTTGAGTATTACATGTATTTAAACATTCGTATAGTTTTCTTCATTGATCTCTACAGCATATTAAATACCTATAATATCGAACAATAGCAAGTTTCCATTGTAATACTTCCGAATCTATTATTAATGACATTCACGTTGTAAAAAGTATAAGCAAGGACCGCCGTCGAACGCTAAAGAAAAGTAGTTAAATCCTTAAATATATAAATAAAAGAATGTATATTGTACCCGTGTACATTATTTTATCAGACAGTGGTTAATGCTGAACACTTCATTCGATTTCTTAAGATTCCGCTTCATCCAGACTTGACGTCCGAAGATATACGCTATCGGCCAAATTGTTGACCATATGAACAGATCCATTGGTGTTAATGAGGGTCGAGTCTCTTACATGATACTACTAAAAGTACTAACGGCAATCAAAACATGTCATACTTCGTATATTTGTATCTATTAGCTTCTTCCATTCAGACAGATGTGCTACGTCTCCCCGTTCTCAGAAGGAATAGGCTATTTTACTTTTAAAAAATCAACTTATTTTCGGGAGAAAGCCATAAATTTTAATGCACATGTACCATTATTTTGACTGACGGTTCAAAGACAGTTTTATATTTAAAAATTTGGGGGGGGGGGGACTGCATAAGATTTTTTTTGCCTTACATGAACAAGGAGGGGGGGAGGGGTAGACAGGGCATACCATTTTTGACTTACATGAATAATAAGAGTACTCTTGGTGGAAAAAAAAAAAAATAAAAACCCTGCCTACCTTGCCATTTTTTATAGACCCAATTATCTGAGAAACATAGAATTAATTTTACATGGCCTAAAACATTGTAACTGTTCAGTAAATTGTATCTTGCAGTGGAATGCTATTTTTGTTCACCTATAACAGATCCAAACTGACCTCTAGTTTTCTGAGACTAAATGAAAACATCCTTAAAAAGCTTCTTAAATTTTACGTTGCAGAAACGTAACACAAGTAATTTGTATACAAATTCTCCCAGTGATATAAGGGGAAAATTTCTTTATCAAAGATCTCATTAATTTCCTTAAAGTGAGTTAAACTTTTCTGAAAATGAACAAATTCATAAAAATATATTCAAAAATGCTCACTAAGACATGACTTGTGTTAAAACATTGAATACTTGTAATACTCGTTTACAGGGTACGGCATTCTTTGATAAGCTTCTCCAGAAGTTACAGCAGACGTATAACTTAGAACTAGAGGCTCACCTTGACACCAACTCGTTACCTCCGGAGAATTTGTCCAGATCGGCAAAGTTAGCGTTACTGAGTGCCCAGAGAACCATGATAAACCTGGGGGACATAGCACGGTATAGAGAACAGATGAACGACACTGGGAAGGTTAACTACGGCAGAGCCAGGCAGTAAGTAGTGTGGAGGGTGGCATTAAATTACAAATAAAGAACTTCTTGGCGTAATGCCAACCATATTGATGGTGTTATCTTGATCATGGGAATATTTGATATGTTGCGATTTTTTGTTTGTTTGATAAAGACCAGCATATTGACTACTGTTGAAGAAAACCAACCACTCCGATACAAGTACATATATATAATGTAGTACATTCAGTACTATATTATATATATAGGTAGCAGAGAGAAATGCCAGGGAGTTAAATTAGCAGCAGGATCTAAGGGCCAGCCGGGCCCCTAGAAAATCATATTTAGGGGCCTAGCTAAAAAGTTAAGGTCCCATTTATTTTTTTCGGGATGCATTAATTATACATGTACAAAGCTGAAATGCTTAAATTAATGTTAATTTTATTCAAATTCAAATTCAAATTCCGCACATCAAGTCATTTGTACGCTTGAAACATAACAGTGTCACATACATAATAAAAGGTACTAGCTTTTAACGGACCCAAATTTTGGTAATGGACTAGACGGAAAGAAAAAGGAACACAATCATTTATGGATGATATTGTACTCGCCATCTGGGTGACAAGTGGTCAAAGGTTTAGTCGCCCAGCCCTGAAAATGGTCACCAATGGCGACTGGGCGAGTGCTAATTTTACTCCCTGAATGCTGTGTTTCAATTGATAGAAACATAATGCAGTAGATGCGAAACTTTCTGTAATGCATCGGACATATGCAAATCTGCATCAGACATTTGGTTAGAAATAGTTGAGGATGCATTTTTGTACACTGGATACCTTAGCACAAAACATAAGAAAACTGATAGAAATTTCTTTGATATCTTCCCTAGGATTCTATTAATTTTACTATTCTATGAATTCATTGTACATGTGCATCCCGAGAGTTCAGTAAATTATCCAATTTTTAGCCGAGTTGCAAAACTCGGCTCTTAATTTGATGTGAGACGGGCGGGCGGGCGGGTGTCTGGGCGGGCGGTTGGGCGGGCGGGCGGGCGGGAGGGCGTCAACAATTGGTTTCCGGACTATAAGTCAACTACAAAAGAGGCTATAACAATGAAACTTCATACACTTACTCACCATTAGTCAAGGATGAGCCCTATTGATTTTGGGGTCAAAAGGTCAAAGGTCAAGGTCACAGGACTCAGATGATTGAAAATGGTTTCCGGACCATATTTCAGCCTGTATTGCACCTATAATCATGAAACTTGCCAGAAATGTTTCCCTTGAATCAAGGATGAGGCCTATTGATTTTGGGGTCAAAAGGTCAAAGGTCAAGGTCACAGGACTCTGTTGATTGAAATTGGTTTTCGGACCATATTTCAGCCTGTATTGCACCTATAATCATGTAACTTGCCAGAAATGTTTCCTGTGAATGGAAAATGACCACTTTTGATTTTGGGGTCAAAAGGTCAAAGGTCAAGGTCACAGGACTCTGATGATTGAAAATGGTTTCCTGGCCATATTTCAGCCTGTATTGCACCTAAAGTCATGAAACTTGCCAATAATGATTCCCATGAATCAAGAATGACCCCTATTGATTTTGGGGTCAAAAGGTCAAAGGTCAAGGTCACAGGACTCCGATGATTGAAAGTGGTTTCCGGACCATATTTCAGCCTGTATTGCAATTATAATCATGAAGCTTGCCAGAAATGTTTCCCATGGATCAAGGATGACCACTATCAATTTTGGGGTTAAAAGGTCAAAGGTCAAGGTCACAGGACTAAGATGATTAAAAATGGTTTCCCGACTGAATTTGAGCCTGTATTGCACCTATAATCATGTAACTTGCCAGAAATGTTTCCAGTGAATAGAAAATGACCATTTTTAATTTAGGGGTCAAAGGGTCAAAGATCAAGGTCACAGGACTTAGGTAATTGAAAATGGTTTCCAGACCATTTTTTAGCCTGTATTGCACCTATAATCATGAAACTTGCCATTAATTTTTGGGTCAAAAGGTCAAAGATCAAGGTCACAGGGCTCAGATGATTGAAAATGTTTTCCCAACCATATTTGAGCCTGTATTGCACCTATAATCATGAAACTTGCCAGAAATGTTTCCCGTGATTTAAGATATGAATTGTACCTTATTCTGTATCTTTAGAGTATGCTTTGTTAAATCATATTGTACATACAAATACATAAAGTATTCTGTATGATGAGATTGAAAATCTGTATCCTTGAAAATATATTACACGCTGATATAGAATAAAGAGAAGACCATTTCTTGATCCAGAAATTTTCATTTAGGACCACAAAATGTTGTTACAAACCATACACATTTCATGTTAGTCTGCATATTCATGCTTACATTCCAGTTTTGCAACTCGGCATTTTGCATCTTCGATGCATTTTGAGCTTATATGTATATTACAGTCAATAGATGTTTCTATAAACACGAAGAAGGTACATTATATAGATTCATTCATGTTGTGTATTTATTTTAGCTGGTATACCAAAGCTCAGCAATTAGCTCCCAAAAATGGCCGACCATACAATCAACTGGCAATCCTGGCACTGTATACGGTATGACAAATCATATCATTCTTTGTACATTTACACTTATAATAGAGAGGTTTTAATTACAAGTACTTTCAAGGTGTATGTAAAACGTACATGTACATGTCACCTTTTAACATCACAATCCGAAGATGTCATTTAGTTATATGTACAAACCGGAGAATGTAAGAAGTTGTACATGTAGCTTGCTTCTTTTCGATCGGTTAAATCTGTAAGAAATGTACATTGAGATTCGTAAAGCCTCGATGTTAGGAAAGTTAGAATCCTAAATGTGCATTATGACACCGAAAACTTGAAGTTCCATCAATGATAAGTGTGGAAATCTTCAAAGAAGTCACCCGTTCAGTTGTTATGTGTAGAGCGTCGTTTACACGTCCATAACGTGTAGCTATGTCATGACGTCATTTGACCAAAGATCACAGGAAATGATGATGTCATTCCTACACATCACACTAAAACTTGTAACTAAACCTCCCTTATACTGTAACGTTTTTGTATCCCAAGCCATCCATCTACATCTATGTAAAGGAAGGAGGGAGGGGATGCAGAGAGCAGAGTAGTATTTGTGTTACAATTGAGGTTAAAAAATTCAGAATCAGTCTGATTAATTTTTTTCCTAAGATTTTCAGTCTGAAACAAGAACACAAATGTCTAAGGACTCTGATCTTCTTTCCGTGTGAAAAAAATTAGAGCTGCAACGATTCACCGCGGTGCACCGAGAATCGCGATTCTTAGCTCCGACTCGAATCGCGAGTCGTAGTGGTCAGAAACGATTCGAGTCGAATAGTCTAAATAATGCAGAAAAACGTTCTAATTTCATCTTTAAAGTATTCACTAATCGCAGGATTCCCAATAAAAATGATTTTAGGTGGTGATTTAGAATAAAAGGTGAACCTTTCAAGTGCATTTTACCTAGCAATTCGTAAGAAAATGAAGGGTCAGAGGAAATTCGAACCGGCGAATTTAACCGCATTTCAACGAGTGCTACCCCAAATTGAAAATTGCCGCTTTTAGAGTATTTTACCTACTCACTTCTTTGTGCAAACTGGTTAATTATTATCATGTATCTGTTGTATACAGTATCAAATTTATATCCTTAGAAGGCCGTTCTGTGGAGGGGGGGTCTGAATAATATTTCCACATGATACTTAAACATGTATATCATACAGTGCTTACACATGAATTTTTTATGCCTTTTTTTTTAGATTGAGATGAGATTTTCAATCAAATTTTCAAATAAAAGGAAAAAAATAAAATATACATGGAAAATTATATTGTAAAAAACTCGAACCGAAAAAAATCGAATGGAGACATAAAAATCGAAATCGAACCGAATCGAGAAGTTCCCGACTCGTTGCAGCTCTAAAAAAAATAGATTCAGATTAAGATAAAAATAATAGAAAGAGAGAATTCATATGAATATTTATACTTGCATAATATTTTCATGATGGCACTCTTACTATTTCACCAGATGTTTTTGCATTACTTTTGACTCATGTTAGATGGGGTATGGTCTATTCGTACCTTATCCAACTTGAACCTGCCACTTTGTACCATACCTTACTACCAACTCGTACCAAAACCATTTTGTACCATGACCAATTCGTACCATAATTTCTACCAACTCGTACCATACATAAACTCGTACCTTCACCAACTCATACCATAATTTCTACCAACTCGTACCATACATAAACTCGTACCATGACCAACTCGTACCATAAATTCTACCAACTCGTACCAAAACCATTTCGTACCATGACCAACTCGTACCATACATAAACTCGTACCATTACCAACACGTACCATGGTACCAATACTCGTACTATAGATTCGTACCATCCTTAAACTCGTACCATGGTACCAATACTCGTACAATAAACTCGTACCATGCATAAATTCCCACCCCTGACAACTCGTACCATGGTACTCGGTAAATTGTACTCTGTAAACTCGTACCTGAAATAACGTTTTTCGGACCTTAACAAATTTTTGCTTTAATTTTGATTGATTAAGCTTCACCAGACATGCATGTTTCGGATACCTGATCCGCATTAGTGGAAACTTATCAAACATTGTAAAAAGTTCAACTATTGATTCATAACAAATAAAAACACAAACACTCAGATACACAAATTTTCGGCCCCTTGGCCTTTATCAAGTGTAAAAAACGACGATCTATAACAATTCCAAGTAAAATCCATCCTTGCGTTCATATACAATTTGTCCCTATCCATCATCGTTTCAGGAGTGCCAGCAAAATTGCAGTAGATTCAATTCATATACAATTCGTCCCTATCCATCGTCATTTCAGGAGTGCCAGCAAAATTGCAGTAGTTTCAATTTCATAGTTTACACTATAAACACTATATTAATTCATAGTTTATTCAAAAGATGTATCGCTACATCGATGGATGAATCGAGATGGTTATGGTTCAAGTAAATGTTCATGGGTACGAGATTCTGTGTGGTACAAGTTGGTTATTGTACTAGTACATGTATGTAATGGTATGAGTTGAAATAAGATTGGGTACGAGTTGGTTATGGTACGAGTTAATGTCAATTTATACGAGATTCTGTGTGGTACGAGTTGGTTATGGTACGAGTATGTTATTGTACAAGTTGGAATAAAATTGGGTATGATTTGTACCCATGAATTCGCAATGGGTACGAATTGACTATTTTTTTTTTGGTACGAGTTGGTCATGGTACAAAATGGTTATGGTATGGGTTGGTAAATTTTGGGTACGAAGTGACCAAGGTTGGTTATGGTACGAAGGGACCATAAACATGTTAGATCACTATCAGCTCCATAGAAGCAGGAATTCTTGATGGAAATCTTTAGTGAAGGAAAATAAAAAATTTCAACCTATTAAAGGATGAAGTTTTAACACCATATGTAATCTACAGTATGAATACTGAATTAATCATTCATTTTGTCATTCATTTTTGAATTACAGAGAAGGAAGTTAGATGCGGTCTATTTCTATATGAGAAGTCTGGCCGCAACAAATCCATTCCTCACGGCACGGGAAAGCCTGATGTCTCTGTTTGATGAGGCTAGAAAAAAGGTACTATAATAACATTTAAGGACATATACTGTTATAGATATCCTTTATATTTGAATCAGTTTCATCTTATTGTATGTAAAAGTGTTGTGTAGTGACACTTAATGAGGTAACCATAGGAAAGATTGAATTTCTGAGTACTTCCCAAATAGACTCATGCAGACATTTTCCATTGTCAACTATGGCAAATACAAAATTATATTTAATAACTTTTTTATTGTTGTATGATTTTCTTTCATATTAGAATATAATACAATATATTGAATATTCTACTAATTGATTGAAGCGAAGAATCTGAAACCTTTCCGTACATGCCTTTCTGTAATATAACATTAAAACTTTTATCTTAAAATATTTCTCAAAGAACTTCATAATGGAAATCGGAGTTATCTTTCTTTGTATGTCAGAAATACAGAATACTCTTCGATGAGAAGATTCAAAATTTGGGTCCGAATATGTCCTTAATATACTGTCGTATACATGTAGGTTTGAAGGTATTGAATAGGGCTGGGACGATTCAGGTATCCTTCGGTTCGGTTCGGTTTCGAATCACAAGGCCTCGGTTCGGTTAATTTCTATTCGATTCATTTGAATGAGAAAAAATACAAAATTATTGGTTAAATAGATAAAATTAATAAAAAAAAAAAAAATCAAATTGATTTAATCACTTCAATCTAACATTATAGAGCATTGATTTACATTTATCTGAAGAATGTGAGGGCATATACCATCATTTAAAAAGTTATAAGTTTTATATCCCAAACTATTGTGGATGCATGTGCTTCTACAATAGTTTATAAAACTATGAGAAATCAAATATAAATTCCAATTTTAACACCTCATTTTTCAACAACGAAGTACTGACAAGTCTCAAAAGACTTTCATAGTAAATTAAATATTCTAGTGGACATAGTTTCCCTTACATATTTGGCAACTACAATACCCGTTTATTCTTGTTGCTGCTTTTATTATTCTATTATTTCAAATAATTTTGCTAATTTAGGATCCTAACTTACCCATGCCATAAAAAGTAAAGAACAGTTTTGAGGTGAACTTAACTATACATGTGATTTGAATTATGTACTTTCAGTAATACATTAATGAAAGAAGCTATAACGAAGACATGTCCTCATTATCTTGAAGTGTTTCGTTAATATTTGATTGAAGCAGCGGTTCTATAATTGGTTACAAAGAGAAATATAAATTTGCATATTAATTATCCAGGCGGAGTCAGCAGAAAAGAAGAGAGAAGAGGAGAAGGATAAACTTCAGCAATATCGTAAACGACGGCCGGCTCACGGACAGAGAATAGAAGTCTGGGTAGCTCCTGACGGTACGAGCTCGGAGGACCAGATACAAGACGGGGAGATGGAGGATCTGTCTAAACTAGACGCAGTCGAGGTTAGATATGTTTACATGTAGTACAGGGTGGCCACAGACTCGGGAAAACAGGGAAAATGCTGAATAAAAATTCCCTGCAGGTAAAAATCGGGGAATTGAAAATGTCATGAAAATCAGGGAAAAATCAGGGAATTTTATTCAGTTAATGTTTAAAAAGAATAACAAGTACCTGATGGGATTGAGAATATACATTTGAACAAAGAAATAAAACATTATATTGCTGATGTATTGTCTTAGAAATTTTTCTGGCTCGCTTCGCTTGCCAATGGACACTTTGAATAAGTACAATTTTTTAGAAAAGAGAAAGTACAGTAAAGAAACTTAAATTACATATTTGAACAGACACAGTGTAAAATAGAGTAGTATTTGTGTGCATTTTGTCTGGAAAAATCTTGTACGAGTCAGGGAAAAACATCAAAGTTTCAGGGAATTTCATTTATCAAAATCTGTGGCCACCCTGTAGTATCTTTTGTCACATAGATTCATTCATATTTTTAGCCTACATTCCAATGATGGTTGGTAATTTTACTCCAGGAATTCCATAGGGATTCTCAACGAATCATCCATAATTTAGTCTTAAATTCTTCCTGAATCACTGATAATTTTGTTTATGAATTCTTCCTGAATCACTGATAATTTTGTTTATGAATTCTTCCTGAATCACTGATAATTTTGTTTATGAATTCTTCATGAATCACTGATAATTTTGTTTATGAATTCTTCCTGAATCACTGATAATTTTGTTTATGAATTCTTCCTGAATCACTGATAATTTTGTTTATGAATTCTTCATGAATCACTGATAATTTTGTTTATGAATTCTTCCTGAATCACTGATAATTTTGTTTATGAATTCTTCCTGAATCACTGATAATTTTGTTTATGAATTCTTCATGAATCATTGAAATCTTGCTAAGTACACGTACATGTACCTCTTATTTTTCAACTTATCCTTCACGGTCTGATTATTACATGTATGTCTGTATGTGAAAGAAGGGTAGGTACGTGTATATATTGGAATATATCTTCATATACATGTACCATGGTAACATATGGACATTTCATATCATATTGACTGCATTATTATGACTGTGTGATCACCTTTATTTAAAAAAATTTACAGTTAAACAAGAGATTCAACCTAAGCTTCCTTAATGTCCATGGCAAGCTGTTCACTAAGATAGGGTAAGTGAGACATTATTCTCTTATCATTGATAGTGTTGTAACGATTATCGCCGACATCGGCGACATCATCGCTAATACCCTTCGATTTCGATTAATCGATTATGTTTTAAGGAATCGATTATAATCGGAAATATTCAACGTGGAAAAGAATGAAATAGTTTTCGGTCGAATTCGCGTATGACAAGTACGAATAAAACGAAAGTAGATCAACGATCGTTTCTACGAGTTGAAGTTCCGGGTGAGCGTAAATAATTTGAAAAGGATACACTCTCTAAGGCATACAATGGATGGAATTAGGATTCTCATTGAATTTAATAGTAATGACAAGTACTCCTATAGAAAACTTTAACGTCAGATGCGGTACGGGCCTGCGATACGTCAATATCTACTCGTCTAGAAAAAAAAACTTTTTTTAGTTTTTACGCCGAACTCCTGAGCTTTTTGAAAAGGACAAGGTCAGTGAATTTCACAGCACTGTTACTAGGAAGATATTGCTTGATTCCTTGAATGAGCAAAATCTAAAGTTAACTCTTGGGTCGTATGGAACCCCCCCCCCCCCTCCAACCCCTGCATATGCCGTATAAAGTCGACCATTACTGCTGTGATCTTGACAAAATATTTCATTTACTAGATAGGATTTTATCATTCTGTGGTTAGAGTTCTTTCTAGACATTTTGCTTTGTATATAAGCATAAGATTTAGTGAAGTTTATTCATTACTTGTCATATTTCTTTCTGTAAAAACAAGAAAGAACTATTTCCGATTAAATCGAAATAATCGATTAAAATCCTCTCCGATTATAAACCGATAATCGATTATGAAATTTTTCCGATTATACAACACTAATCATTGATGACATGTAAATGTACATGTAGTGCGAAATGAATGAGCTTTTCTGAAATGACCAAAATTCTGTTTACAACTTTTGTGAAATGAATCTTGTCTGTTTAAAGCTGAATTTTATTGTTTTTGATGCATTTTTATACAAATGTTATAAAGTACATCTTGTTTATATTTTGCTTGTCCTTCCACAGGAGAGAGAATTTCCCAGAATGCTGTGCACAGATGTTGCGGGAATTTCAGGCTTTATTGAGACATGGAGCCCTGGGACCCACTCGGCTAATACAACTAGTGGCAATAAACATATTTGCTATCGAGAACACAGCATTGAAAGGTATGTTGCAAATGTATAGTTTTCTGCTGAAGTGTTATGTGAATATAACTCTATTCTTGATCAGGATAGATTACAATCATATAATTATGTACTATTGTTAGAAAAAATCTTGTTTTATTTCAAAAGAAAATTGAGGATAATTTTGATTTGAATCATGTATGAAATTTCTAACCTTATTAACAGTCTAGAAATATCTTTTCCTTGAAAATCAATATGAAGCTGCAATCAGTTTATGATACAAATATCAAATAATAATAATGCATTGTATTGCACAATAAAATTCCTCTTTTCAGATGAATCGCTGGCAGAAGATTTCCGTTCAGAGTTACAGGAACACGCTGTTCAACTTGGAATGGACATGTTCGGAATCCTGGTAGAACGATGTGGAGAACAGCTGGAAGAACACCTCAAGTCGAGTGACTACCCCTCACACATGTTCAGCCGTGATCTAGAGGAACTAGTACCGGGGGTCAAAAAGTGGACTGATTGGATGATTTGTAATGCACGGCTTTATAACCCTCCACCCTCCCTCAGAGATACCTCATTAGGGTTAGTGGCACTATGAGATATTTTAAATCTCTCTTATTGAAACAAAATCACAAAACAGGGATTTAGACCAATTTTGTTCCCACTCCTAAGTGTTATTATGTAATAGTGTATTGATGTCTGAAAGTTGGTCAGACTTCTCGGTGATTGATCTTGAGCTCGCTTCAGCCAGCAGAGCACATACTGTAATACACATACTGTAATACACATACTGTAATACACATACTGTAATACACATACTGTAATACACATACTGTAATACACATGCTGTAATACACATGCTGTAATACACATACTGTAATACACATGCTGTAATACACATGCTGTAATACACATACTGTAATACACATGCTGTAATACACATGCTGTAATACACATGCTGTAATACACATACTGTAATACACATACTGTAATACACATGCTGTAATACACATACTGTAATACACATACTGTAATACACATACTGTAATACACATACTGTAATACACATACTGTAATACACATACTGTAATACACATGCTGTAATACACATGCTGTAATACACATGCTGTAATACACATACTGTAATACACATACTGTAATACACATGCTGTAATACACATGCTGTAATACACATACTGTAATACACATACTGTAATACACATACTGTAATACACATGCCATAGAATGGTTTAGGTCCATTTACATAGAATCTCTGTAACAAGAGACCGTGGCGTTTAACTATCTTGTTTGTGATGTCACCTAACAGTTATGTTTATACAACTACTGTGTGTCTATGTCGACCTCTGTGTATCCGGATAAGTAAGAGGGTTGTTCGCACGTAATCCGGATAACCACACCATTCACTTATAGCAGATGACCGTCCAAAGTCGACGTTGGGTACACATTGGTCTCCTTCCTTTTATGTGTTGTCATTAATCTTTGATGTTTCTGTACGTCTGTTACGATTGTTTTGTATGATGTTCTAGTGAATATTGTTGTTTCTTTATGTGATTTGTAGTTTGTATGATGTCATTTACATGTATGTATCACTTTTTTGTGGGTTTGTTCCGCTTGGTGAGTTCAGGATGGTCATGCTGGAGATCATTCCCTTTCCTTGCAATGCGATATAGGGATCACTTTATTAAGTGTCCATCTGTCTGTCCGTCTGACTGAGAGTCCATACTATCACATACTGTACCTGTATATGGCTATAACTTACTTGATATGCATTGTAAATGTTCTTCCATCATACTTGCAGGGGTAGTAAAACTGATTTATTTAGAATCATAACCAAATGTTAGTCAATGATAAAGTTCAAGTTAAAGGTCTTATTCATCATGTTCATGGTAAATTAATACGGAAGTGTTCCAACTTTACACCTCCTTGGAGAAAATTTCAAACCAATTTTCATGCACCAGACAAGTGTTTTGATAAAAATTCTCATCAGTGACAAGCAACATACATGTACCTGTCACTAGAGATACTAAGGTTTCCCAAAGAGATATGTGGCATTTAAAATCCTGTCTTTCTAAACATGCTAAACACAAGTTTGATTCCTTGATTTGTTTGGGATAGTTAAAGATGAAGTTTGAGTTGTGTCACTGCTTATTTGAGTGTTATATCTTGACATTTTAGGCCAAACATTGATGTAATGAAGGTAACAGCCAAGTTCCTCAACATTCTACAGGAAGTGGATATCTCACATGTGAAACTATATCAAGACAAGAGAGAAGGTAATCTAACTGTCGATATAAGATAAAAGTCCTGTTATCTAACTAAAGTTACATGTACATTGATATTTACAAAAATGTTAAAAGCTTAATAGACTACTATGATCATTGTTATTTTCGCTAGAGGGAAAGGGGTAGGGCCACGAAGCCCGATATTGGCCCTAATTTTGAACATTGTACTTCATAGATTTTTTAACTGTGATTTGACATTTTGAAACGTTCTCTACTGACTCAAGAATCAATCTTTTGTAAACGTTGCGTTTATCAATAGCTTTTAGCCTTTTAAAAACACCAAAATAGGTCATATTCTGCGAAAATGATGCAAAAACTACATATTTCTATTAAATTAGCAATGGCCGCATGCATTAACTAAGATGAAAAAATTATATGTGAAAGATTATCATTATATCATTTTGTCTTAATCGTTTTATCTCAGTTAAAGCATGCGGCCACATTGAATTCTTCAACAAAAGACAAAATTCCCAGCAATTTTCGCCATATTTTGTCGATAACGTCAAAATGACGTCACTTTATGACGTCATTGTGGTTAAATGGCACTTTGTTTGGTGATATTTTTCTTTTCATTAAAAGCGGTATATGTTCGTGTATTTTCATGAGAGTTGTCAAGTTTTTATCATGAAATTTATTTCTAGAGAAAAATCGAGGGCCGATTTAGGGGTTTCATGGCCCTACCCCTTTTGCGATTATAACATCAAGAGGTTGGGGGAAATATAAATGTGAATATAAAAATGTCTCTGCCTTTGTAAGAATGCTGAAGGTTTTTTTTCCGTGGGGACATTTTTTTGCGAAGTCTCTTGATGTGTGAAAATTACCCCTACGTGAAAATTTACCTCACAAAGACTGAAAAGCTGGCACCTTCCTACAAAAATTATAAACATGTACAAAACCAGTATAACAGCTGAACAGGGATAAACAGAACTTACACATGAAGATATACTGTACAAAATTCAGATGCTACAAAGCAAGAGTTGAGGCAGATTTTTAAAACTTTCAACTCTTGTTTTCAAGATCATGTACATTCTACCAATTTGAATTTCTGAAGCATTTAAAATATTTCTTATTAAGGTAAAATATATCTAAACACACCTGCAATATATATCTGTCTTTACAGGTTGTGACCCAATTTTACTGTTTGAGGACAACATGTTATCCGGCTTTGTCCCCCTGATGGAGATGCCCATGAACATATCATATGTACACAGTACTGTGGAAAAGGTACGGACTTATGATAAGAGGGGGGGGTAGGGGGGGGATAAGGTGGGGTACTATACATGCTCAATCTGTCTATGAACATATCATATGTACACAGCACTGTGGAAAAGATATGGACTTATGTTAAAAGGGGGGGGATGGGTGGGGTACTGTACGGACTTATGATAAGGGGGGTGGGGTACTGAACGGACTTATGATAAGGTGTGGTGGATTGGGTGGACTACTGTACATGCTCAATCTGTCTATGAACATATCATATGTACACAGTACTGTGGAAAAGGTACCAACTTATGATAAAAGGGGGGGATGGGTGGGGTACTGTACATGCTCAATCTGTCTATGAACATATCATATGTACACAGTACTGTGGAAAAGGTAGGGACTTATGTTAAAAGGGGGGATGGGGGGGGGGGGGTACTGTACATGCTCAATCTGTCTATGAACATATCATATGTACACAGTACTGTGGAAAAGGTATGGACTTATGTTAAAAGGGGGGGGGGGATGGGTGGGGTACTGTACATGCTCAATCTGTCTATGAACATATCATATGTACACAGAACTGTGGAAAAGGTATGGACTTATGTTAAAAGGGGGGGGGGATGGGTGGGGTACTGTACATGCTCAATCTATCCATGAACATACATGTATATGTACACAGTACTGTGGAAAAGGTACCAACTTATGATAAAAGGGGGGGGATGGGTGGGGTACTGTACATGCTCAATCTGTCTATGAACATATCATATGTACACAGAACTGTGGAAAAGGTACCAACTTATGATAAAAGGGGGGGGGGGGGGGATGGGTGGGGTACTGTACATGCTCAATCTATCCATGAACATATATGTACACAGTACTGTGGAAAAGGTATGGACTTATTTTAAAAGGTGGGAGATACATGTAGGGTGGGTACTGTATGTTCACTTATTTTAGCGCAACCAAATTTTAGCGTAAATGGGTCAGTATTGGGCAAATTGATATAAATAAGTGTAATCAAGAGTTAGTGCTCTTGTCTCGGCCTCGGTCGGTATATGTTTTATCACTCCATAAACTATCATACCAACCTCATCACTGGTCAGTAATTGTATATAATCTATCAAAGATCCTACATAATTAAGCGTAGTCTTGAATTATCACATTCTTATTAATACTAACTCTGCTACAATACAATGTTAGTAAATGTACAGTATCTCTTGGTTGTTGGAGTATAAATGTTAAGTGACTGAGTAATATGGATTCTACAGTTTTAACACCTCTATCACAAAATCATTATGGAAAAATAAATTTCAGAGCTACATGTATGTGAGTTTAAATGCCATTATAGATACAGGTAAAGGCTGAAGTTTGGCTTCTATGCTATAGAATATGTGTGAACAAATGGTACACATTTTCTCTCAGCAAAGACTGTGGTACTACTGAATGAATAATGTTCCCTGATATTATATTTCTACACATAAACATGTAAATTATGCAACTTTTAACATGATTTATGTCTAAAGAATCCTTGACATTTGTTTGAATTGATGTAGTTCATATTACATTAAATTTTACTCATATTTAAGATTGGTGTAGTTCAACTTCTACATGTTCTATGACACGATTTACATTTAATATTTATTTGTAGGACATAGCACGTGACTGCCAAAGAATTGACACCCTTAATTTGTTTGGAGAGTATCTGTGTGGTATAGAACCTCCTATGCTGGCGTTTAATGTCAACAACAAACAGTACTACTCTGTTACGCCATCACCAAACTATGCCGAGGATCAACAGAGTGATCTCCCCTCAGACACGGACGAGGTCTCTACTTTATAATATTTTTATAACATCTCAATTTACCATATTTAACCAACATGAATCTGAATATGTACGAATTTTTGGCAAAATCCAGAAATGGAATATTTCACACTCTAGTAGAGTTGATGACCTGTCGGAAATTGTTAATGGAGAGATTAAGATTTCCTATATGTAACTTGTAAATACTTGTAATGTACAAGTTGAACATGTTGAAGTACATGTTACTGTTGTTGAGATTTCATTTCAAATACCACTACCAGTGCTTGTAAATACTTTGTCATGTTAGTGAACTTGAGTTGACTTTTGGATGGGTTTAATTTAAAAGGAACGTTAATGTCGGTAAAATCTTTATTGAAATAGAAATTTGAAAGTATTTTGAATTGATTGTCTGACTTTGTATACCATTTTATAGAATTTAGAATAAAGCAGATGAAATATCTTGAAGTAAAATCCTTCATGTACCTCTCACTTCAACGGCAAGTGTAGCTTGTACTTGTATAGCCAATGGCGGCAAGGCTGTAATTGATGACTTTACAATAGCGGCTCAGAATACAAGTATACGTACGAGTTACATGTAAGAAATCTCAGTCTCTCTAGTACATCATTAATCAGCAGCGTGGGATTTAAGTCTGAAAGAAAGGGAACTTTTAAAACTATTTATTAACTTTGATGTATTAAAGCTATGAAAAGTGAGCACATGTAATATATCACAGCCAATTGTGCCTCAGATGAAATTCAAATGAAATGAGCACCTTGTAAATTTCACATGAAAGATAATGTGAAATAAATATAAATTTAACATGAGATTTACATGATTTATGTGAAAAATATTTCACATGAATTTCACATAAATTACTTCACGTGAATTTTACATGAATTTATCTCGGTGAACTTTATGCGAAATTTAATTGATGCGAAATCCATGAATTTCATGTAAAAAATTTCATGTAAATTTTATGTTCGTGCTCGTTTCACATAAATTTTATGTGAATTTTTTTGTAAAGGCCATGTAGATTTCACATGAATTTAATGTGAGGCACAAATGGCTATGCAGTGCTTAGTATTATACGTGTATAACAAAGTCAAACATTTAATATTTCAGGAGGAGGATGTTGTGATTGAGAGTGAGGAAGAAGTGGAGGAGGGGGCGGAGCCAGGAGAAGATGACGAGCATGTCAGACAACTCCGCCTTAAAAAGGCGGAGCTAAGGAAAAAGAAAGAACAACATCAAAAAGAGAAAGAAAACATAGAGGTAACAATACTTAGAATTTTTTATTTCTTTCAAAATACAAGAACTTGCATTCCTAATTTTTGTGTAAAACGTATTTAAAAAGAATTCTCTATTCCTTTGTAGGAATCAATAAATGAAATAGAAATGACTCCCAAATAAAAACACAAACACTTTGTTACACAGAAATTTACAAATCCTGGATTTTTATCATTTGCAAGAAACAGTCCAGGAGAATACTAAAAATAGTAATATTACTTAAAACTGTTATATTACTGCTAACAATAATCCCTTACATTATTGAAAACAATAATGTTGCCACCCTATATTACATATTTCTGTAATATAGACAAAGCACAGTTTTAAAGCCACCAGCACAGTTTATATCATACAGCTCTTTCACTCAACAACAAATTCGTTGAATATGAATAATAAATTCTACTGAAAAGTGAAAAAAATGTCCATTTGGAACCTATTTTTCACTTTTTCTTCTTTCTGAATTCACATTTTCTTCAAGTATGTTAAGGAAAAAATTTTCCTGATGTTCTAAATAATTTTTCAGTGTACATTTCAATGAGATACAACTCCTAATCACCCTCAATTCTCCCCGAATCCACTGGTATAAGAGCGAACTGACCATCTAAATAGTATTACTACTTACAGTAATATAAAGAGATAAATTTCAAAGAAAGATAACTCCAATCTTATTTATATTATTGTTTTTAGTAATATTACTGTTTCCAGTATTCTCTTGGACTGAGAAATGTTAATGAATTTTTCATAAAGTGAAGTCCCCATCTTTTTCATATTCATTGCTTATATGCAAAAGATAGATTTTACTGACATGTAACTGAGAAATCCCTTGTTGCTGTTTTTTTACCTTGATAAAAACAAAGGGGTAAAAAATTTGTGTATTGAAGTATTTGTGTTTGAATTTGTAAAATTCCTTCCCTCTTGATAATGAAATTATTTTTTTTAATTTTACTCACAAAGAGTTACCTCCTCTTGAAGAGAAAGTTCTCCTTGTTGAATGAAATGAATTTTAAGCGTCCAACTTTTATGTCTAGGTTAAAAAAGAAAATATCATATGAATACCATGATGTGTATCTTATGACACGTACTATTTATTACTTCTATTTTACAGAAATTGCTTGAGAAGAATCGACACCGCTGTATCGAATTAGAGATCCGCCCCATTTTTCTGATTCCAGACACGAATTGTTTTATCGAGCATTTCACCAGTATGCAGAAACTAATCACATTGAAAAAGTTCACAGTGGTTGTACCACTCATAGGTAAAAAATTACAGCTATTTACAACTTAAAAGTACATGTATACATACCTACCCACCTACCTACCTACCTACCTACCCACCTACCTACCTACCTACCCACCTACCTACCTACACACCTACCTACCTACCTCCCTCCCTGTTGTTGTTTTCATAGTCGCTCCTGAACCCAGGAGTTCAGCCTGCTCCTCCAAATTCGTGTACTTTATGATTTTTACGTGTCCAGTCATAATTATATTAGTCAGTTATAAATTCTGGTGACTGTAAACAGTGATGATGTTACAAACATTAGAATAGTTAAGTATTGGTTTTAACTTCACTAATCAACATAAATCAAACACAAGAAATATTTGATCATTTTTGAATAGGGAAATCTAAAGGTAGAGATACAGTTACAGGAATATTTTCGCTAAAATTCATACCAAGTCTCGTGATAAAAGAAATTTTTATACATTCTTAATAATAACCTTTCTTACAGTGATAAACGAGTTAGACGGCCTTGCCAAGGGCAGCAGGGAGGGTCACTACGATAGTCAGGAGCATGCTAATAAGGTCAGGGAAAGGTCAAAACAGACGGTACAGCTGTTAGAGGCAGAATTCGAAAAGAAAAATTCCCATCTCAAGGCCCAGACGTCAAAAGGCTCGACGCTGGAAACCATCGCATTTAGGAGTGAAGAAAGTGACATGAAAGAAGTAAGTTAACTTAATCTATGGATTGATACATATGTTTTTTTTATTTCAAAAATGTACAAAATATTTCTTCTTTGAATGAGGTGAAAAGTATACATTAGGGCTGCAATAGACTGAGAATCTTGCTACTTTATTTTAAGACATCACAAAATATTGTAACTGTGATAAAATCCGCTAAAGAAGGCCAAGATGGCTGAAATGTTCAACAGTGGGAAAATTAATACAGTATTTCTATTCCCCTACAAGCAAAAAGGGAAAGTAGAACTTGCAGTTTTGAAAATTTGAACTTCATTTATTTTATGCTATTCAATAGACAAGTACTTGACTATTAATGCCTAATATGTGCTCCTATTTCATAATGAGAGGATTTTAGAAACAGGAAGAAACTAAAGTGTCCTAGAGAAAACCCTCTGGCACTGCCTCTACTCTCCCCTCACATTTCAGCATGTTACTATACATGACCATTGTGACAGTTTAAATTACATTGTTATTATTCTAGGGAAACAACGATGATCTGATCCTGTCTTGCTGTCTACATTTCTGTAAGGATAAAGCCAGGGAATTCATGCCCAAAGATAAAGGTAATAAGGAACAGTACTACAAATACAAATAACATGGATTTATGTAAAATATTACTTGTACATATAAGTCCTATTCAAATTTGACCAGAGATTTTCTCCCCATATTTCTTAACGAGCTTGCCCATGGTCTGTTCTTCGATACATTCATGGTCAGATAAGCCACACCTACTCACACCCATACTCTGCGATTGATTTTCTGAAGACCTGGAAACTTGTCCTCTGCTGTCAGTCAGGGGCATCACTGATTTCATTCCTGTTTAGAAATGACTGATACTTATAATTTACTTTTCGATTTCCTTTGTAATGAAACACGATCAAAAATATTCATTTTGCAAAATGATAGAAATCAGTCACATAAATATGATTGAATTCCGTCATATTCTAAAGTTTGTCTATTTGATAGCCTTTACTACACTATTTAGGGAGATCTAATTCCATGGATTTGTAGTACTTTCTATTTGGCACCCAATGAACTCATAAAATGAAAATGCGCAGGAATGAATTTCTAGATATAAGAATGCGAGCAAAAAGTATGGAATTCAGTCATTTTGAGGTAAAGCAGCAAGTGAAGTCAAAATCAAAATTACTGATATTAGTAATTTCTGAAAGGGTACTGAAATCAGTGATGCCCCTGACTGGCTTTAATCACAATATATAAGGACAGAAATAACAACTGTCTAGCCATGGCTTATTGTCCAGTAATTTCTTTCGTGGCATGGACCAAACAAATTATCATGAATTATTGATTGGTTCATGCAGCTCATGGATTTACCGGACAAAGATTCCACAAACATGTCATAGTCTTGGAACTCTAAGGCAACATTTTAAATAGAAAAATGTGCAAATGATAAAATGTAGCTAAACTGAGAACTTGATTTGGATTTTTTCATTTTTCAGATGCACCAGTCAGGTTGTACAGGGATGTAGTACTACTAACTGACGACAGAAATCTGAGATTGAAGGCCCATACCCATAACGTCCCCGTCAAAGATGTCACTAGCTTTCTTAGATGGAGTAAGATCACCTGACCTGCAAAGTGCTAAAAATAGAAATGATTCATGCTCCATCCGGAAAGAAAAGTCACGTGACTGGGTGTTTATCATGCTGTCAAACGAAGGATCATGGGAACCATCAGTTGTGTTAACAAATGCTTCAAATTGATCTGGAATTTACAGAAAAAGAAAAAGGATAACTTCCTCGTGGGCATTAAATCAACTGATTTATTCGGATTTTTTGCCCCGTGTAGAGAAAAAATCCCTGTGTTCAACCAACCAGGATTTATTTTCCATTGTTCATAGCAAAAAGTTTGACAATTTTTGCCGTGTTTATATAATTAGCATTCAACCCAAGTGGAATGTTTCGTAGCTAATTTGCTGTATAGCTTAAACACAAGAAGTGTGTTGAAGATTATTGGTTCGTTTATACCCCATGGTAATGGTGGATAAAAATAAAAAAAATTACACCCCGCGTGTATTTCAACAAAAAATTAGACTGTGTACATTATACACGATGTATATTCAACTAATAGCAATGTAGACTTTTGCATATTTACAAACTGCAATGACAGTGTGACATTTTGTGTTTTTTGACTGAAAATTGACAGTGAGTTTCATGTGACTTTATTCTATGTAAAACTGAGATTGACAGCATTTTGTGAAATCAAATTCCAGAAAGGAAAAAAGTGTTAAATCCATTCAAATGTGAAGAAAACGGAAAAAAATATTCCATAAAATACATGTATTGAGTGTAATCTTTGAAGAAATGAATTCAGCAGGATATAAAGCAGTGAGCCTTTATTTGGAATTTACATATGGTAATTAAATTTTTGAAAACGCAGATTAAATTTTATATTGAAGAGGATGGTCAAATGTTAAATGGATGGAACTTAATAATAGATAAATTAAGCCTGAAGATGTGAAAGTTCATGTACATGTATCTATTAACATTTGACATGTATTATCAAATTTATCAAGTTTATTTTATACGTAATATACCAAATACATGAAATGCCTATTGTAAATTTCTATGTACACGTATATTTTAGTATTTTATCAAGATGGTATTTACGATACATGCACACATGGTGAAGGAATTTGATAGATTTAGGTTATTTCAATGATTCATGTTTGTGAAAAGAGGAAAGTATTGTGCTACATAAGTGAAAATGAGAACCATGTGAAAAGTTCAAGTCTCAATTGACAGGAAGTTGTTAATACCATATTCATTAAATATCCGTCGTGTTTTTTTTTAAAGTGTCATTGGCATAATTGATGAAGTTCATAAAAGAATTTCTTGTTGTGTCAGGTGCTTAGTAAACTATATCGAATATGATAGATTCCAAAGGTAAAGAGTTGATTGTGGTTATACATGCATATATTTATAAATGATTGAATTTGCTTTATTATTCTTTTTTTATTATTTTTTTTTTTGGTCAGTGGAAAGAAAATGATATAAAATATGATTTGCTTTAATCTGGTGTTTAATACATGTATGTCAGAGATCTGATGTTACCACAGTAAGCGCTGCTCTATAATTTTTGTACATAGTACAATATATGGCTTGATGGATACGTTTTGTTTTGTGTGAACATTTTGAATAAGAACAAAAATAATGCCATAAAAATAATTGTAATAATTCTTTTAAGTTTTTCATATTTTATGAAGAATTTGAAACTCATTAATTTTGAGATCTAAAAGTAACAGCTTGCCTCCCTCCCCCCTCTTAAAAAAATAGAAATAAAATTGGCAATTGCTAATTATTTTGAACTTACAAGTATACACAGTGCACTGATTTACAGTGATGATTCGTTAGTCCGGAATTCGTTACTCCGGAAAATTCGTTACTCCGGACGATTTCTCAGGGAACAAACGTGCTTTGTGCAAAACTGATCCGATAATCCGGAAATCCGCGTTGCGGATCCGGACGGTAGTTTTCGGGAACGGACGTGCGGATCATATGTTATTTTGTCCCGTTAGTCCGGACGAAATAAGCAACTACGGACGTGTTTTCATTACAATTAGTTTTTACCTGGAGAAATCTACACGGACGTGTTTTCATAACAATTAATTTTTACTTCGAGAAATTTACACGGACGTGTTTTCATAACATTGAATTTTTACCTGGAGAAATTTACCGGAAAACCGGCAGATTAATTAATTAGGCGATGTGATACGCAGCACTAGTCACGGCTTGGGGTACGCATACTTACGTGGTTATCAAATCTATGCATTAAAAGACTTCTTTGTGTCACTTTCTTAATTCTTATTGTGACATTTTTCAGCTAGTAGCGTTCGATCATTATTTTTAACAGATACGATCCCTAAAATCATTTCAAATTAAAGTTTATATTTTTAATTTTGATGTTTGTATCACGATGAAGATGAGAGTGAACTGAATGTTAGCGTTAGCTGAGATATTGAGGGCTTGTTCTTAGTTAAAATAGAATCGAAAACGACTGTCAACCGCTCTTGAGAGACGATGATTTCCGTATTTTTCAAGAAGAAAAGTGGTACGTTTCGGTAGGTATTTGTAACTATCGGCATCCGCGGAGCCTCGATGTTTACATAAAATTTAATTCTTATTTTAAAGGTTTAAGTAACGCTCTATATTGATCTCAGCGTTATAAAACGGAGTCCTCCTTCCACTTTCGTTTTATCTTTATTCTTGCGCATTTTGTTCTTTTCACTTTTGTTAATTTGATTAGAATTATAAAGAAATAAAACTACTTGTATATTTATTTTCAATGATGAGAAAAGTATTGACTTCAAGACGATCTTAAAAAGCGAATACAAAATCCCGGCGCCCGAACCACCTTCCCCTTGTCTACTTTTTATCGCTCATGCTTTAAAGATAATCTAGAGATTTAGTAATCCATTATTTTCAAGAAATAAACATCTATTCATATTATCTATGATGAGAAAATATTTGTTTACAAGACAATTTAACCGTACACACACGCACAAAAAACGGCCGACCCTCCCCCTTTCCTTCGGAATTTCGCGCTCGAGTTTTGACATTTTAAACATGATTCAGTAATCCGGAAAACTCGTTAATCCGGACGAATTCCTCGGGAACAAATTCGTCCGGACTATTGAATCATCACTGTACCCTATATTCTCAATAATTTGAAGTTTTGGATTATTAGAATCTATTAATAAATCATTAGAAATTCTCAATCTGAAAGATAAAACTTTAGTCTTAATTATCTAAAATTCTCCTATGGACCATTTTCATATTTCCACTAAACTTGCATTTTAGACACTCCAAGACCCAACATCACAACTTTTGATGTTATATTTTATTATGACATCATACGTTTATGTCACAGTAGAAAATTGTGTCAAATGTTGTCATGTCGGGTCTTGGCCTGTATAAAATTAAGGTCTATTGTTGTAATGTGAAAATCATCTATTAATATTAAGAGCCTCAATTATTATGGAATTTAGGTCAGTCTTGTGAGCTCTGGAAATTTCAGAGAATCAGTGCATCTTAATTTTAGATAAGTCATTTTGCTAAAGAATTTAGAGAAGGAAAGGATCTCTACCAAAACCCCATGGCAAGACCTACAGGAAAACAACACTCTACTTAATCTGAATATAGATGGGATATTTTTATGCTCTCTGCAATGCAAGAGTGAAAAAGAGGGATCGCTCTGTCCAGCATCTGTCTGTCTTGTAGTCAGATTTTCACATAAATGGCTATAACTTGACCGAGATACATTATACATCCGTCAAACTTTAGGGGATGGTCAAGGAAGAGACTCAACACCTAACAAGGGTCAAGGTCACCTTGAAGGTCAAATTTAGGGTCAAACATGTGACGGGTTACAAACCTGATTTTGAACAGTTGTGTTTTTAAAATTGAATTTCCGTATCTGTATTAGCTATTTTGAAGTCGGGTTAGGCTTTTTGAAGCAAAAGTAGTGATTAAAATTTTAGTGGCATGGTAAATGTGCTGTCATCAGTTTTTCATTTTTCTAAGGTATGCTTTGAATTAATCTAATGTAGAATGTCTTTTCTGTTATAATTTTTTTCACATCATTGAATTTTTTGATAAAACAAAGTTTTTGTGGTTCAGAAAAGTAAAAAGATGACACTTAAAGGCTTAATTGTTGTTTTAAAAATCGGTTGATAAATATTGAATGTTAGAGTTTTGTCAGTTTTAAAACTTTGTACATAGGGTGTCACCAAGTACATTGTACATCAAACCATATTATAGTGATTATCTGGTTACCATGGTTACAGTATATATAAACTCAATGTGTTTGTTACAACTACATAAATAATCTATGGTTAGTTTCTACTTTAATTGTAATATGAATTTTCAATAATAAAGTTTGTTAACCATGCACTTATTTCATTCATATGTCTACATGTAGTACTAAACATGTATATTTCTTGAAATATTCTATATTTTTCTCTTTTTATCCTCTCGAAACTCTGTTGGAGAGGGGATATAGCAATGCTGCAGTGTGTGCATCAATATAATTGTTTATATTTATATTTTTGATCGTGTATGTGTGTGACTGGGTTCTTGTCATCATGCATGGGAGACATAGTAGTTTGATTATCACACTTCTGTAGGGAGAGAAAATTCTATTAAGGTCAAGGATCCAACATCAAGATGACTAATATGGATGTAGGCTTAGAAATCTTGTGAACAGTGAGGAAGACAAGGAAATTATTGTAGAATCATCAAACCCTCCATACATACATTCCCCATAATGTGACCCATAGGGAAAAATTGTACCCTACTGATTTTCAAGGTCGAGAAACAAATTTCAAGGTTACTTTGGGGTTAGACTTTTAAAAATCCTTGTAAATTAGAAGAAAAAGCAATCATGATATGATCATCAAACCTTCTACAAATGTTTTTCTTAGGAAGAGGGTGAACCAAATCAAATCTCAAGGTCACTGGGCACAGGCTTAAAACATTGGGAAGAGCATGGGAGACAAAGCAAACTTCACAGGATTATCAAACCCTCTACATAATTATGTTCTCCATAGGAAGATGAATAACCTATTGTATTTTCAAGGTCGAGGGTCAAAGGTCAAGGTCATTATGTACTTGAGTTTAAAACCTTCTTAACGACATAGAGCACAAAGCAAATTTTAATTGTAGAATCTATAAACGTCCTTTCTAGGGAGAGGGTGATCCACATTGATTCACAAGGTCAAGGGTCAAGGTCATCTCAGATGTGAGGGGTTGCTAGGCTTGCATTGACTTTACTCAATTATGTTTAGATGTTACATGGATTGTGTTCTATGTTGAATGCATCCTCAGAAGTATTATCTCTTGTGAACTCCTTTCTAGAGTTACAATATTGTGGGTTGAATTTACAGATGAAGTCTGAGCCAGGTTTATTTTGTAGGTAATTTGTGTTCAATAGAATCTCAATGAAGAGGAAAATCAGACGTTTGCACTATACACACCATAACCAAACTAGATCCCATACATGTTGTTTGTGTAGGAATACATTTGTAAAGACTCTCACAAAAGCTTTATTACCTACATTATATTTATTTTGTGAAGGTCTTTTCACGGAGAAAGAAGTTTAAATCTACCCATAAAAAGACGTCTTCCATTTTAATTGGAATGTCATTTAAATGAAAATCGCTAGTGTCAATAGATTTTATTCATTTTGAAAGTTTATTGTAGGACTTAATATATAAGTTACTTAAAAAGTTTCTCGCTATTCAAACCCCTAATTTTGTGAATTTTTAGCAAGTTAGTAATGGTAAACATAAGAAGACGGTCCGTATTTGAACTGGAATTATAATTGGTTGATAATTAGGGTTTCTCATATAGGACGCGTTATACACTACATTCACCGTGATAAATTGTCAATATATATATAAATTGTCAAGTTATATAAATTGTCAATATATATATAAATTGTCAATATTGAAATATATGTTCTATTATTAAATTTTTGTGCACTATACGCGCTTTTCGACATGTTACTATATCAATCTTGTCTCATCAGTGATGCTCGAGACCGAAAAGATGGAATCCAAATAATATAAAACTATGAAGAGTAAAGGTCTAAACGTTACTTAAATTGTCTAGTCAAGAACCTGCTAGGGACAGAGCTATGCCGTCACGGAGATACCCTGTAGTTTTAAGAAATGATCATCAAATATTAAAGCAATGTGCTACTTGTTATTGAGAAAAAATTAAGTCGAGAGAGCATTTTGCTGACATCAGAAGGGTCTCGAAAATATCCCCTCCTCTCCTGTCCTGATCTGGTCTCCTGCAAGGCAAATGGGTTTGCATCGATCTCTTTTCAGTACAAATGTGCAAACTGGACGATGTACGTGTTGAATCCGAGTATCGTGTTGTTGACAGCGATCATGGTTAATTTGAAATTTGCGAATACTTCATTGTAATCGTAGATTTGCCAACCACCTTCTTCCTTTCCCATTGAAAACAAACAAGCGAAATTCAATCTTCCGCCTTTTTACGGCCAGAATAAAGAAGTAATGTTGTATTGACGATTCGCTGTCTTTTACGTCCATTTTTAAACATATTCAGAAATGTTAATGACTTTTTAATCTCATCGTTTATCATTTTATGTGATCCTGTTGACAATCTAATTGAATTTCAATATCTCTGATAAGCGTTGTCACTGAAAGCCTTTTTTACCCTCTATCTGTAAGATCTTATCAAACTCATCCACAAAATAAGGTTAACAGAAAATAAATCATGTTTTATATTCAGCAATTCCGTGGTCTTCTTTCATATAAAGTACCAGTAAAGTGGAGTTACGTGAGTTAGGAGGATAGAAAAGTTTAAAACGTGAAGTTCAACATAATTGGCGTATAAAGTGAACATAGTCAAATTGTTAAATTTTAGTGTCTTTGAGTTTCAGCTCATCAGCCAAATCCAAACGCCCTCCATCGTCATTCCAAGACACTAAAATTTAACAATTTGACTATGATGATACATCACTGATGATACATTACTGATGATACATAACTGATGATACATTACTGGTGATTCATTACTGACGATACATTACTGATGATACATCACTGATGATACATCACTGATGATACATTACTGGTGATTCATTACTGACGATACATTACTGATGATACATTACTGATGATACATCACTGGTGATACATTACTGGTGATACATTACTGATGATACATTACTGATGATACATCACTGTTGATACATTACTGATGATACATTACTGGTGATACATCACTGGTGATACATTACTGATGATACATTACTGATGATACATCACTGTTGATACATTACTGATGATACATTACTGGTTATACATCACTGATGATACATTACTGACGATACATTACTGATGATACATTACTGATGATACATTACTGATGATACATCACTGTTGATACATTACTGATGATACATTACTGATGATACATTACTGGTGATACATTACTGATGATACATCACTGTTGATACATTACTGATGATACATTACTGGTTATACATCACTGATGATACATTACTGATGATAAATAGCTGGTGACACATCACTGATGATACATTACTGATGATACATCACTGATGATACATTACTGATGATAAATAGCTGGTGACACATCACTGGTGATACATTACTGGTGATACATTACTGATGATACATTACTGGTGATACATCACTTATGATACATTACTGGTTATACATTACTGGTGATACATTACTGATGATACATTACTGGTGGTACATTACTGATGATACATTACTGGTGGTACATTACAAATGATACATTACTGGTGATACAATACTGATGAAACATTACTGGTGGTACATTACTGATGATACATTACTGGTGATACATTACTGATGATACATTACTGGTGGTACATTACAAATGATACATCACTGTTGATACAATACTGATGAAACATTACTGGTGGTACATCACTGGTGATACATTCCTGATGATACATTACTGGTGGTACATTACTGATGATACATTACTGGTGGTACATTACAAATGATACATTACTGGTGATACAATACTGATGAAACATTACTGGTGGTACATTACTGATGATACATTACTGGTGATACATTACTGATGATACATTACTGGTGGTACATTACAAATGATACATCACTGTTGATACAATACTGATGAAACATTACTGGTGGTACATTACTGATGATACATTACTGGTGGTACATTACTGATGATACATCACTGTTGATACATTACTGATGATACATTACTGATGATACATTACTGGTGATACATTGCTGGTGATACATTACTGATGATACATTACTGATGATACATTGCTGGTGATACATTATTTGCAATTGTTGGAATACGTATACGATACATGCAAGCAGGAGATGCTGACTCTTGTTTGGCACCTGGTTTCATTCCCATATTGGGAGTTTGCTTCTTTTCATGCGGTTGAGGTTTTTATCACTGACGAGGGTTAAGTACCCGAAACGTGCATGTCTGGTCCATGCTGCAAATTCATTTGTTCTTAAGGAGGGTTTGAACACCAAGATGGCGGCGACAATATTTTTTTTCTCGCTTCCTAGGAAAAGTACAGTCCTAACTTCCTTAAAAAATTTGATACTCTGATTGATATACGCATTTGAGTATCCTGATGAAGTTTGAATAATTTCCGGCGTCATTTGAAGAAATTATGGCGAATTTCGAAATTAAGGACTTTGGGGTTTTTATCCATGAGCAAACCACGACGTCATTTCGACGTTATCGGGAAAAATGGCGTCACAAACCTTTGCATTCAAAATGCAATAAAAACATAATTACTGAACGTATTGCATTGAAACATAGCATGTATGAAATAGACGATTAAATCTTCATCACAGTGTATTCGTTGACAAATTTACGTTGCAGGAAAGCGGATGTCACTTCATTGAAAATGGACGATTTTGGAAGAAAAAATTGGAAAATTTAAAGCCTTGTAATATTTTAATCCTAAATTCAATTTTTCCCATTTAATCATGAAATCATCTCTGGACATTCTTGATAATTTGGATAGTTTTTGACAAAGATTCATCCACAGGATTCCAAATAATTAACTAGCAACTACAGTAAATTGGCTCGAAATTGCAATTTTTTTAGCGACAGTGTCATCTTTTATTCAAGTATCCTGCCTGTGTTTAAAACACAATTCATATGTAAGTGCAATATGTTTATGGATATTTTAGAAGTTAAATCAAAATTAATTTCCAATAGCTTTACGATAAGTGCATGGAATGACACTTTCAATATTATGAAGTCATCAAGAAATTCACGAAAACGTCGATTAATGCATATTTCAAACTCTCGTAGAAAATTTTCCTGTGGATAGAATCAAATATAAGTTTGTATAGTCAAGGACAGACAAGAATTATATAATTTCAGAAATTTTTAGAAAAATTGAATTTGGCGTCCAAGTGTTCAATACCTCCTTAAATGATGATGCTATTGAATTTGAAGACGTTTAACTTATGTTTGCTTTGGTTCCTGTCTTATCCTAATTCTGTATGCCTTCGGTTCATGATTTTTGTGTCGCCTGCGAAGCATAGCGACACTTAGGAATAACTTTGCCCTTTGTCCGTCTGTATATGTCTGTTTGTCACACTTGGATGCCACACCCTATAAAAGTGATTCCCATGCCTTTCTGAATTATCGATTTTGTGTATGGATATATGGTCATTATCCATATTTGTCATGCAATGGAGTTACGATAGAACATATATTTTAATATTTATGATCTAAAATATGATGAAAAATTGTCTTTCCCGAAAAGTCGTATATCTCTCTGATCTACAGAATTATTCCCGTACATATACACCTGTTAGAGAGAAAAAATAAGTCACTGCTACCAGGGGTATTGTATGAATAAGGGCGGGTAGAGGTCAAGGTAATAATTAGCTCCTACTTGTCTGTGATAATGGTTAATTTACTATATCAGACAATATAATTATAGATCTATCTATAAGGCTGGGTAGTTTATTGAGTATTGAATATGTGTCTACTACGGGAGGAGTTCAAGATAGGGACTGTAGGAGTTAAATACCATACATGAAATCAATCCCTGATCGTATACACAGACAATATACTCTTATCATTAACATCTATGCACATCGACGAGATGCTATCTACGTTAAGAAAGCTCTCTACCGCTATTTAAATTTTTGAATTTATTTTATCTGTGTATCAAATAGGCTGCTGACAAGTTATTGAATGTCAAAACCAACTTTGGTAGAATAGGTTTAAACTTAGGAAATCTATAACGAACTTCGATAAAATTAAGAAGATTTTAACTATACACAGATACGAGCAAGTGCCGTTAAAGGATCCTTTGGTTTGGTGATATCTTTTTTCTTTCCTAAGCTTGTCCTCTAACTTTAAATGTGTGACGGAAAGCACTCGTAGATATTGAAGTATCGGTTTTAAAATAAAGACGATCAATATGCAGGCAGAGGAGAAAATTGTATTTATTGACGGATTTTTAAATTTCCTTCGAGGTTTTACATTTAAGTTACGTTCAAGTGTTAAGTGCTCCAGAGAAGTACGGCGTCGATCAAGGTGATTACATATGTTTTATGTATTGAGATACTTTATTGGCGTTTAACTGCATCTGAGGCAGCCTTTATACGGACTTTGTCTGTGGTATGATGTAGATCTATACTGAACATAAGAGAAGTGAGTGGATTTTTCTTCGTATTAATAAGAGTGAAGATGGAAAAGCCCGGCTACCTGCGTCACAGGGCCGGACCAGTATCCCTGGAGGCGGAACGTCAGAGGGCAATGATAGTTGTATATAAAACAGAACAAGAAGTGAAAAGTTTTGACCAGAACTGGCTGTCTGATGCATCTGACGACTTCATAGATTCCTGGTTAGGCTTCCTGGAATTTACTAAATCTATAATAGATCAGAAGAAATTCAGGGATTATGATTCATTTGGAGAGGAACTTAAACTGATGAGAAATCACGTGGCTATGACAGAAAAACGTAAGGACATTGAGAACATTGAACGAGTGGTCAACAGGGCCAGAATGTTCAAAGACCTTGTTCTTCGTGCAAGCAAGAAATTACCAGAAACTCTGACTGAACAACTCGGGAAATATTGCCTTAGTTTTGCATACGAAGGTGCAGATCAAAATCTTGATTGTGTGATAGAGTATGAAAATAACATCAACAACTGGACGGTTCAAGTGCGAGATGACTTGGAAAAGTTGAAAATGTTTGTAGCGGATCTGCAAGAACAAGAGGGTACTAGTATAGAAACTTACATCCGGAACTACGGAAAGGTCATTCATTATATGGCCCTTATTTTGGAACTCATACCGCTGATCTGTAACTGTTTCAAGAACTGGGTCATGGCAGACGAAGCTTACCCTAGAAAACTTCAAGACGAAATGAATAGATACCAAAAGTCGAAGAATGAGATCATGAAAAAAATGCACAAACGAGAAGAACAAAAGCGCGATTCTAAACTTCAAATTCAGCGCGCAGGATATGACGTCAAAAGAGTTCAGGACCACATTCAGTGGACACTGTCCGAAAGGAGGCAATGTCGGAAGAAAGAACTCTCCGTTCAAGACAACATTGATGCACTGGAAGAAGAAATTAGGGAGAAGGAAGCCGAGTACTTGAGGTTGTCATACGAATACAGTCGAAAGAAGATGTCAAGTTCCAGGGAAATGTCAGTCAATATAGCAAAACTGGAGTCACTGTCACGTGACATAGTCGAAATGAAAAACAGTGCAAAGAGGCAAAAAAGTAAACTAAACAAGATGAAGATTGATCGGTTTGACGTACAGAGAGACTTGTACGAAACGAAAGGAGTGTTCGAAAAGAATATCAGGAAAGCGAAACGCATCAAAATTCGCGCCAGAAGTGAAGAGCGCGAGGCGGGACAATTATTGGAAGAGGTGAAACTATTGACAGGCAAAATAAATGCATTGAGCAGAATAAGGAAAATCAAAACTGATCCTATGACCGTAAAAAGGATCTTCTATGAGGGATATCTACCAAGGCGCACCGTGGACCTCTCTGGTAAATGTTCATCTTTATTAGATATGTGTCTTTACAGTTGCTCATTGGTTATACGGTTATATCAGAAAGGATGTTATTGTAACTATACATTGTATCTCAAGGTTTCACAAATATTCTCTCCATCAACGGGTATTAATTAGTATGTATGGGAAGGATAACCTTGAGTCGACCCAAAGTTCCAAATTTAAGCCTGTATATCTGTATACTTTTTGTAAACACCACAGTCATTTTGATATCAGAATGCCATTTTTGTGTGAAGTGTTCCCCGTTTGTATTGTCACGTAAAGCTACCAGGAGCCCGATGAAGTCTGAGTACTCTTAACTGCATTCCCCTCAGCATTCGTTAATTTATTGTATTTCTTCTTTCTGATGCTTTAATTACGGGTCCCTGTAAAGTGCGAAACGAAACAAAAACGAAACGAAACGAAACAAATCGAAACGAAACGAAACAAATCGAAACGAAACGAAACAGATCGAAACGAAACGAAACAAAACGAAACGAAACAGATCGAAACGAAACGAAACAGATCGAAACGAAACGAAACAAAACATAAAACTTAAAGAAAATGAGAAAAAGAGGAAAAATCGCAGAAAACGACTATTTCAAGACAAGATCTTATTGAAGGGTTAGGGGGTACCACTCTCCTCCTGCCGCCTCCCCCTCCCCCTCGCCGAGTGTTTTTATCGTCTGATTTTATCTTTAACAGTCAACAGCAATATTACCCACCCCCTGCAGGACTAAACAATCCAAGTCAAACTATATTATCCACTAAGTAAAGTTAGAACTTGCGAAAACTATGAACAAATAGAAGATATTTGTGTTTATTCGATAATGCGGTGGAACGAACAAATATTTTAAAGGGTATATGACTGAAGAACGGGAGAATCAAAGGTATATAGATCAATATTATCTCCCTTTGATAATGAGGAAACGGCACAGCATGGGGGTGTATTGTACACATTGACCAACCAAGCGGATGTTACGAGATAACGAGTTTAAAAATCAAATAAAGTACAGGACATTTAACACGACTTGCGCGAAGGGTGGGGATTCAGATAGTCAGACATCATCCTGACTGAAGTTTGTTCAACTTGCATATTTTCAATGCTGGTATATCACAGCCAATTGTGCCTCACATGAAATTCATATGAAATTTACATGAAATTTACGTAAAAGTTAACATGAAATTTATGTGAAATGAGCACGAACATGAAACTTATATGAAATTTTTCACATGAAATTCATGTGAAGTTTCTGACATGAATTGCATGTAAAGTCAATTTTGCATGAAGGTCAAAAAGAAAAATTCATGTAAAATTCATGTGAAGTAAATTTATGTGAAATCCATGTGAATTTTTTTTCACATGAATTTCATGTAAAATTTATATGAAATTCACATGAACTTTCATGTGAAATTTACATGATGCTTATTTCATATAAATTTCATGTGAGGCTGTATATTGGGCATTTTTCAAGTTGACGTACTTCGGACTTCGCACTCCGGACTTCGCACCTTAGGGGTCATATTAATGTAAGCAAATGTAATTAGAAAAGTAAAATCTGAACGCAGAATAGACGAAATGAATATTGAGAGCTTCAAATATGTATATTAGCACGTGTAAATACAGAAATTCTCACACAAAGTATTCTAAGTTCATTGGGATAACATCAACAATTTACTTTTGTGACATAGTCCCTTCTAAGTGCGGTGTCCGAAGTGCGAAGTCCGCGAACATGAAAAATGTCTATTGGTGCTTCTTCTCTGGTACACTTCTCTGGTACACTACTCTGGTACTCTTCTCTGGTACACTTCTCTGGTACTCTTCTCTGGTACACTTCTCTGGTACACTTCTCTGGTACACTTCTCTGGTACACTACTCTGGTACACTTCTCTGGTACACTTCTCTGGTACACTTCTCTGGTACACTACTCTGGTACACTACTCTGGTACACTTCTCTGGTACACTTCTCTGGTACTCTTCTCTGGTACACTTCATTGGTACACTTCTCTGGTACACCTCTCTGTCTCTTAAACGCATTTGAAATTTTTTGTTACAAAATTTCTTGAAATTTCTATAACGTGGGTCCTGTAGCATCATATCCCACCCATTCTGCTACGTCTTTTTGTATATTTTTGGACATAAAATTTTTTATATTTTTTGGCCATATTACATTGTTTAGACTGAGGATCACTGACGAGGGTTTAGTACCCGAAACGTGCATGTCTGGTTCATGCTGTAAATTTATCAGGTTTGAAATGATGCTATTGAATCTAAAGACGTTTAACATTTGTATACCTTTACATCGTTTGATAAGTATTTTCAGTCAGTCCGTCATGTAACATGTATCTTTATACTGTATGGGTAAAAGGTCTCGTTCACGTACGTTGGCAGTCTCGGTTATTTGTTGAATTATCGACAACAGCCAAAGTCACGTTCGCCGTTTAATGTTAACCAATATCTTTTTTATATTATTGAATTAAAGTGAAAAGATTTAAAGGAAGAATGTTAATCAATAGAGCTTACCAGACTATTGACAAACTATTGATAAATTCAGCTGAAGAACATTACTAACACAGATATGACAACGAACAGGGATCATATGAAATCTTCTTTCGTCTCAGTCAACAGTTTAAAAAAAGTCTTACGACAAATTTGAGGAATTTCCGAAACTCCCGTCAATAAATGATTTAAGGTTAAAAAGAATTCCTATTTTGATTGTTCTATCTTTTCTAATATCATTTCTACATGCTAAATTTAAATTCAGAAACAAAACAGAGCGGATTTCAGTGTATAAGACGTACTGATAGGTAAAAAGTTATGAAAAATCCTTAAATTTTTCGTAAGTATTTTTTGTGAAACAGGCTGCTGGATCCTTTCATCAGCTAAAACTAAGCTGCCTCAAATTCATTTCTTCAGTTTTTTTTGAAAAAGTTGCTGTTTTCACATATACAGCCAATGGTGCCTCACATCAAATTCATGTGAAACGAGGACGAATGTGAAGTTTTCATTTTCATGAATTTCATATTCAACTTTCATGTGAATTTCATATTGATATCATGTGAGGCACCATTGACTGTCTGATCCCTAACTACAGCGGACTTGATATTGGTATTGTCAATATTGAAACATATGTTCTATGGCATATTTCTTTTAGTCAGATCATTTTCCTTGACTGGTATGGTATGTGTTTAAAGCTAGCATCTCCTTTTCGCTATAGACCATCTATCTGAGGCACTGCGGCTAACAGCAGCCGGGGTTGGCAAGGACTGGGGTGGATTGTACCAACACCTGCCCTTTGATCCGCCACGTGATAAGTCAACCAGGAAACATGATATTCAAGGTAAGAGTATCAAGACAGACAGAAAAGAAAGGAGGGGATCTCCAACAACTCTCGGTTGCAACACCCACAACAAAACTATAAAGCATCCAATGCAAAAACACAAAGCAGACACGTTCAGAAAGAGACGCAAATAGTACAAGGAACGCCAAATCACATAGAAACATGAAACTCAAATAACTACATATAAACCAACGAGACCAACTCACACCATAGAATCAACAAACACAAAAGACCGCACATAAACCAACGAGACCAATGGGCAACCGGTGCCGACACAGAAATCACAATAGGTAAGTGAAGCAGAGTATAAGCAAAGTTTGAAATAAATCGAAGAGATAGTCGACTATCAGGAATCACAACAAGATATCACCATTGTCCAAAGTGTGTAAGAATAGCCATAGAATTCAAGATTCTCGACTTTGAGACTGAATAACTGATAGGTACTTCATTAATGTTTATTTATCAATAAGACGCCAAAAGTGACCATAGTTCGCTATATTCATTAAACATACATGTAGTTCAATAAAAGTCGTATATATGAAACATACTTATATCAAAGTTAAAAAAAGTACACAATGTCAAACAACCATATATTGTAAACGTGGAAATTTTAGCGTGGGATATTTTCTCGATTTTCGTGATTGTATCATTATCGCGAAAATACCCCCACATGAAAATTACAACCAGTATAAAAGACTAAAGGGAATACTCCTGATTTTGCCAAATTACCCCCACACGTACTTTTGCAATGGTAATGAAAGTAGGGGTAATTGCGAAAATTTCTCGAAAATAACCTCGTTTACAGTAATCGAATTCACTCAGACAGACTTGTCACTAACATTGAACTCTAGTTTGACAAGGTTTGAATATTTTCTTTGATATTGTCGCCATAGCACTATCTATATAGACATGGCCTCTTACAGTGCATGTATTTTATATATTGTTTTCATTTTCGTGCATGAACATCGACGGAGGGTGCGGCTAGCCAAACAGGGGATGCTTACTCCTCCAGGGCTCCTGGTCCCGCCTCTAGCTTGCTAGGGGTTCGTCGATGCTCAAGTTGGTGCTGTTGAGATTGTCGTCAGGGTATTTAGGTATATCTAGATATCACTGCTTGTACCTTTAAAATCATATATAAGTTGACACTTTCTTATATTTCCCTTTTGTACACGATCGAAGCCGAAAGTTCAAATTATACGCTTAAGGTAATAGCACAAAATAAGACAATTTTGATTATGAATCGATAAACAACACAAGGCAACCAGAATCGCAGGTTATTTTAGCTGGGGACAATTTTCGCCAAATTACCATTGCAACAGTAAACAGGTACTGATCAGGAGGGTAATTTTGGCAAAATCAGGAGATTTCCATTCAGTGGAATTTTCACGCGGAGGTTATTTTCGGGACAACAATACATTAAATACTTCCACCTGAAAAGGTCGAGGTTTATAGTATTGTAGGCGATACTCTTTGATATAAATATGCTTTTATATTGGGCGACGTTCTTTAGTCCCCCCTAAATACTTACAGATTTTGAGAACAGTAAGTTTGACGAAGGCAATGCCTGGATGACTTGGATAACGCTTTGCCTTCTGTCCAATTCTCTTCAATCCTATTGAATACAATATTGTTGTAACAAATCTAACTATTCTAATTGATATGTAGTAAGATTTTCATAGGAAATGTGTAACATCAGCTTGTTTTTTTTTTCGACTTATTGATAAAAGAGAAAAGAAGAGAAATATCACAATTTCTTTTATCTTTTTTCCCAGTATTGGACATTGGAATAAAGCACCAAGACAGGAAGTCCAGGAACGTAGCGCTGAAAGGCTTGGAAAAATGGCGTCGTCTTAGCAACAATGCGTCAACAAATGCACTTGTTCGCACACTAAGAAGTATTGAGAAACAAAGCGTCGCTGACACATTAGAACGCCAAGTAATAGCTAACTGAAAATCAGTATTATCGATTACAAAGTGTTCTCTTACCTCATACCTTCATTTTAACATTTTAAGTACTTCTTCATAAGTATCAAATAAGGATGATAACATATTTATTATACATTTTTCACCGTGACGAACTTCGCACTTCGTACTTCGAACTTCGCGCTTTATTTTTTTAAATGCGTTGCCAAAGAACGCACCAGTAGCACAGGAGGTCCATTGTCCAATATATCGATTCCATTGCATGAGTATTCTAATCAAGATGTAGATGACTCCGTTATGAGTTTATACGTGAATGGCAGTGATTCTTCAATGTTCGAAGTGCGAAGTACGAAGTTCGAAGTGCAAAGTTCGTCACGATGAAAAATGTCTATAATATAAACATCTAAGCTTTTATAATTCCACCATAAAATGGTCAGTATATATACATGTATAGTGTCATTTTCCTTGGTTTAAAGGATGATGTAATTTTGTATCGCTGCAAACGGGAAAGAACATAGAATGACAACAATAAAGTCATTCGTTATAAACAAATCGTTACGAAAACGAAAGGCTTAAAACAATAAACATGCAATACTTGTAACCCTATCCACGTTTCCAAATAGCTCACAATTAAGTGTCAGTGTGGGAATACTTGCATCTCGGTTTTTTTTTGTGGATGAATCGCAATAAAATTAACATCCTGTTGAATGATCTGTAAAGCTAGTTCTCATTAAGGACAGATGAACGAATCCATGCGAAAAAGATTTTATTTTCAAAAGAAAGTACGAGCAACATTATGTTCACTTCATCCAGTCTACAGGATTTTACTGTTATCCATCATTTATATTCTATACAGTTTATATATCTGTTTGTGGTAGTTTACAAATATAGCTCGTAGCAATAGCATGGAGCAAGTTCAAAATATTTTTAAAAACAGAAATCAATATATATATATCTTTTTATATTCTTATGTATCTAAAATATAGCACGTCGAAATAAATAAAACACAGAGAAACACATTCTAAAGTTTATTCTTTATTAATATATACATGAATTGTTTAAAAAATGATGATGATGATGATGATGATGATGATGATGATGATGATGATGATGATGATGATGAAGTAAAAAGAAATATTTGCAAGCACTTCCATATGAATGCGTGCCTTACACATTCTGTTTGTAGTCTTGAGGACTCATAGGTGCCTGGAAAAAGCAAAAACATATATCATTATAGTATCTTTATTGATATAATAATTAACTTTTGAAAATGAAATATAATATGTAGATACACATGTACTGATAAGATGTGTAAATGTATTCTATTTTTACATTTGCGTGATGCTTCTTCATAGGATTGATCTCTGTGATCTAATAAGCTACAATATCAAGAGACAAAATCAGATTGAACTAGTTTCTCTCTCCCTCATACTGTTTTCATATATTGAAGAGAGGGTATCAATTACTTTCTTTTGATGGGCGAACATATTGATGTAGCAAAATTGTTCATTCTGAGGCATAAAATTAACATTTCTTTCTCAAATTTTCACATCTTTTAATGGACAGATCATATATGTCAAATTACATTGAGTATATGCATGTTGTACGGTTTGTTGAATATTGGAGGAAATCACTGCATGAGGATGTTGGAGCGACACAGCAGTACACACATGTGTTGCCCAGCAAAAGCCCTAGCGTTCGTATTTGTCAGAGAGTTATGTCATAAAGACAACTTTGGCAGGGATGCAGAAACATGAAGGACAATACTATCCAATGAACAATTCCCATAGTTCAGTCGGAGAACGGAAGCTCTTGTAGGTATCGCTGTTAAATGCACGCGCATTAAATATATTTACTAGTTTAGTTTAAATATCTTTTTTAGAATTTTATATGAATTGTGCCCCTGTGATATATACAATGTGATTAAAAGTCTCTAATGAAGAAGGATTAATAGGGAAGCTAAAGCTTACATATATTTATCTCCCTGTCTCACACAAAAACAAGGTGTTTCGTAGTTTGGAAGCTAGACACGAATTAAGAAAGGAGGGGATCTCCAACAACACTCTGTTGCAGGACCGACAGCAAAACCCCAAAACACCCACCGCAAAAACACAAAGCAGACAAGCACGGAACAAGACGCAAATGGTTAAAATGAACGTCAAATCACATAGCAACATCAAACACAAATGACTGCACATAAACCATCGAGAAAGATAATTAAGAGCACGAAAATCGCAAACAGCCAATGTAGTTGTCGTTACTCTAAATGAGATAAATGAAAAATAAAGATGTATATAATTGTACAATATAATATAAGTCACCTGTTTTGTGCAGATCCAGCTGTTACGAAGCTTTCTCTGTCTTGTCTGGTAAAACTTTTCTTGGCGTTCTGCCAACCTATGCTGTAACTTGGTGAACTTATCCCTGTACTTCTCCATCACCAGACTGTATACCGTGTGCGACCACTTTGCTGCTACATGTACAAAATGGAAAATTTAGAGGGTTGGTACAAAATGTTTTTCAAAACTTTGATAAAAAAATTGTGGTAAAGGGTTCAAATTGTCTGAGGTATGAATCCAGCGATTCGTTTAGGGATGTTTTGCATTTTCAAAACACATATCTGAACTGTTTTATTATACAACTGCAACAATTAGAATATATAAATACCTTTAATCCTAAATTGTTCACTAAAAAAGTTGCCATCATATGACAATTTTGAAGTATACCCGATCTTATGAAAAAGAAAATTGATCTTTTCGGAAAAAAAAAACAATACAAGGTCGGTTTGACGAGCGTAGATATGTATAGTCGTACGACATCAGGTGAACATTTATCAATACTGTAATGTTTTATCTGTTTTATCGATATTTGTCACTATAATGATACAAGGATCAACTGGTAACTCCCGAAGAGGAAGGTTAATTTGATTTCTAATAGGTATATTTTGAACACATCTATAACCGAAATATACACGTTGGGTAATCTCGCAACGCAGAACGATATACTTTTCTGTATTTTTCTGCAATACAGATCATTTAAAACAAAACGGGGAATGTGATGCAGCGTAAGAATGTCTTGGCTATGATTTGTATCCAAAATAAAGGAAATATAAGCATTCTATGACGTACAAAAACGATCAACGTTCTACTTTCACTTTTATCTACATGACTATAACGCACATCGTTTATGAACTTTAAAGAAAGATATTTTTAAAATTTTTCTTATTACTCACATCAAAGGCATTCTTACACTGCATCACATTCCCCTTTTTGAAATATTTAATCTATATTACCCGAATTTATTGAGAAAAATATGCACTGCGCGATTACCCACCGTGATATAGATCCACATATTCAAATGATAATAAAACCAACATGGGCTCACCATCTGGATCATAAGAAGAAGCCCTCCTGTGATAAAGTCCTTCCTTTTGTGACATTTTTATATTATTATATATCATAAAAGTAATCAAATACGATGAAACAACAGAATTGATAATTTCACTCAAAATTGATATATATGTTAAATTTGTATCCTTTTTTAATAAAATATGATATATCACGTTTTGTACCACACTCTCTATGCAAGGCAAACTAGTATCGATCAAGGAACGGGGAACACATGTGAGATGTATATTGCATAAAGTAACATCTGTTATTGGAATATATTGTTATTATACATGTAATAATTTAACCCATTCAAAGGTCTAATTTTCTTTCCTTGTTAAAATGATTTTCAAATGTATTCCAAAATTCGGTTAAACATATTAAACACGATTGTTCAACATGCAGTTATATACACTAGTCCAACTGCAGAATAGTGTAAATACTTGGATGAATCGAGCAAAATTTCAGGAAAGCACGAAATTTGACACAATCATTCTATAGGCCATACATTACAATATTAGCTATAGAACCACCTCGAGAAATCGAATGATCGCTATTTTCAAGATGGTAGCCATTTTGAGGAAAAAAATTATCTTGGGTGTTTCATGCAGTCAGAGGACGCTCACTGGTCCTGCCTCCATTCGAAGATTTGACACCGTTATATTTGGTATTCGCGGTGGGTGTTTCATGCAGTCAGAGGACGCTCACTGGTCCTGCCTCCATTCGAAGATTTGACACGGTTATATTTAGTATTCACGGTGGGTGTTTCATACAGTCAGAGGACGCTCACTGGTCCTGCCTCCATTCGAAGATTTGACACGGTTATATTTGGTATTCGCGGTGGGTGTTTTATACAGTCAGAGGACGCTCACTGGTCCTGCCTCCATTCGATGATTTGACACGGTTATATTTGGTATTCGCGGTGGGTGTTTCATACAGTCAGAGGACACTCACTGGTCCTGCCTCCATTCGAAGATTTGACACGGTTATATTTTGTATTCGCGGTGGGTGTTTCGTGCAGTCAGATGACACTCACTGGTCCTGCCTCCATTCGAAGATTTGACACCGTTATATTTGGTATTCGCGGTGGGTGTTTCATACAGTCAGAGGACGCTCACTGGTCCTGCCTCCATTCGAAGATTTGACACGGTTATATTTGGTATTCGCGGTGGGTGTTTCATACAGTCAGATGACGCTCACTGGTCCTGCCTCCATTCGAAGATTTGACACGGTTATGTTTGGTATTCGCGGTGGGTGTTTGATACAGTCAGAGGAAGCTCAATGGTCCTGCCTCCATTCGAAGATTTGACACGGTTATATTTGATATTCGCGGTGGGTGTTTCATACAGTCAGAGGACGCTCACTGGTCCTGCCTCCATTCGAAGATTTGACATGGTTATATTTGGTATTCGCGGTGGGTGTTTCATACAGTCAGAGGACGCTCACTGGTCCTGTCTCCATTCGAAGATTTGACACGGTTATATTTAGTATTCGCGGTTGGTGTTTCATACAGTCAGAGAACGCTCAATGGTCCTGCCTCCATTCGAAGATTTGACACGGTTATATTTGGTATTCGCGGTGGGTGTTTGATACAGTCAGAGGACGCTCACTGGTCCTGCCTCCATTCGAAGATTTGACATGGTTATATTTGGTATTCGCGGTGGGTGTTTGATACAGTCAGAGGACGCTCACTGGTCCTGCCTCCATTCGAAGATTTGACACGGTTATATTTGGTATTCGCGGTGGGTGTTTGATACAGTCAGAGGACGCTCACTGGTCCTGCCTCCATTCGAAGATTTGACACGGTTATATTTGATATTCGCGGTGGGTGTTTCATACAGTCAGAGAACGCTCAATGGTCCTGCCTCCATTCGAAGATTTGACACGGTTATATTTGGTATTCGCGGTGGGTGTTTGATACAGTCAGAGGACGCTCACTGGTCCTGCCTCCATTCGAAGATTTGACATGGTTATATTTGGTATTCGCGGTGGGTGTTTGATACAGTCAGAGGACGCTCACTGGTCCTGCCTCCATTCGAAGATTTGACACGGTTATATTTGGTATTCGCGGTGGGTGTTTGATACAGTCAGAGGACGCTCACTGGTCCTGCCTCCATTCGAAGATTTGACACGGTTATATTTGATATTCGCGGTGGGTGTGTCATACAGTCAGAGGACGCTCACTGATCCTGCCTCCATTCGAAGATTTGACACGGTTATATTTGGTATTCGCGGTGGGTGTTTCATACAGTCAGAAGACACTCACTGGTCCTGCCTCCATTCGAAGATTTGACATGGTTATATTTGGTATTCGCGGTGGGTGTTTCATACAGTCAGAAGACACTCACTGGTCCTGCCTCCATTCGAAGATTTGACACGGTTATATTTGGTATTCGCGGTGGGTGTTTCATACAGTCAGAGGACGCTCACTGGTACTGCCTCCATTCGAAGATTTGACACGGTTATATTTGATATTCGCGGTGGGTGTGTCATACAGTCAGAGGACGCTCACTGATCCTGCCTCCATTTAAAGATTTGACACGGTTATATTTGGTATTCGCGGTGGGTGTTTGATACAGTCAGAGGACGCTCACTGGTCCTGCCTCCATTCGAAGATTTGACACGGTTATATTTGGTATTCGCGCTGGGTGTTTCGTACAGTCAGAGGACGCTCACTGGTCCTGCCTCCATTCGAAGATTTGACACTGTTATATTTGGTATTCGCGGTGGGTGTTTCATACAGTCAGAGGACACTCACTGGTCCTGCCTCCATTCGAAGATTTGACATGGTTATATTTGGTATTCGCGGTGGGTGTTTCATACAGTCAGAAGACACTCACTGGTCCTGCCTCCATTCGAAGATTTGACACGGTTATATTTGGTATTCGCGTTGGGTGTTTCATACAGTCAGAGGACACTCACTGGTCTTGCCTCCATTCGAAGATTTGACACGGTTATATTTGGTATTCGCGGTCAACCGTGGGTGTTTCATACAGTCGGAGGACGCTCACTGGTCCTGCCTCCATTTGAAGATTTGACACGGTTATATTTGGTATTCGCGGTTGGTGCTTCATACAGTCAGAGGACGCTCGCTGGTCCTGCCTCCATTCGAAGATTTGACACGGTTATATTTGGTATTCGCGGTGGGTGTTTCATACAGTCAGAGGACGCTCGCTGGTCCTGCCTCCGTTCGAAGATTTGACACGGTTATATTTGGTATTCGCGGTGGATGTTTCATACAGTCAGAGGACGCTCATTGTCCTGCCTCCATTCGAAGATTTGACACGGTTATATTTGGTATTCGCGGTGGGTGTTTCATACAGTCAGAGGACACTCACTGGTCCTGCCTCCATTCGAAGATTTGCGATTGTTTTATTATGGAGACTTACACAATTATGTACGGAATCCCGTCGGTGACAGGTATGAATTATAATTGATCTGGCGGCCGCCACTTAATTTATCTGGCGGTCGCAAGAGGACATTCACTGGTCCTGCCTCCATTCGAAGATTTGACACGGTTATATTTGGTATTCGCGGTGGGTGTTTCATACAGTCAGAGGACACTCACTGGTCCTGCCTCCATTCGAAAATTATACACGGTTATATTTGGTATTCGCGGTGGGTGGATCATGCAGTCAGAGGACACTCACTGGTCCTGCCTCCATTCGAAAATTTGACACGGTTATATTTGATATTCGCGGTGGGTGTGTCATGCAGTTAGAGGACACTCACTGGTCCTGCCTCTATTCGAAGATTTGACACAGTTATATTTGGTATTCGCGCTGGGTGTTTCATACAGTCAGAGGACATTCACTGGTCCTGCCTCCATTCGAAGATTTGACACGGTTATATTTGGTATTCGCGGTGGGTGTTTCATACAGTCAGAGGACACTCACTGGTCCTGCCTCCATTTGAAAATTATACACGGTTATATTTGATATTCGCGGTGGGTGATCATACAGTCAGAATACACTCACTGGTCCTGCCTCCATTCGAAGATTTGACACGGTTATATTTGATATTCGCGGTCAACCGTGGGTGTTTCATACAGTCAGAGGACGCTCACTGGTCCTGCCTCCATTCGAAGATTTGACACGGTTATATTTGGTAATCGCGGTGGGTGTTTCATAGAGTCAGAGGACAATCACTGGCCCTGCCTCCATTCGAAGATTTGACACGGTTATGTTTAGTATTCGCGGTGGGTGTTTCATGCAGTCAGAGGACACTTTCTGGTCCTGCCTCCATTCGATGATTTGACATGGTTATATTTGGTATTCGTGGTGGATGTTTCATACAGTCAGAGGACGCTCACTGCTCCTGCCTCCATTCGAAGATTTGACACGGTTTTATTTGGTATTCGCGGTGGGTGTTTCATACAGTGAGAAGACGCTCAATGGTCCTGCCTCCATTCGAAGATTTGACACGATTATATTTGGTATTCGCGGTGGGTGTTTCATACAGTCAGAGGACGCTCACTGGTCCTGTCTCCTTTCGAAGATTTGACACGGTTATATTTGGTATTCGCGGTGGGTGTGTCATACAGTCAGAGGACGCTCACTGGTCCTGCTTCCATTCGAAGATTTGACACGGTTATATTTGGTATTCGCGGTGGGTGTTTCATACAGTCAGAGTACGCTCACTGGTCCTGCCTCCATTCGAAGATTTGACACGGTTATATTTGGTATTCGCCGTGGGTGTTTCATACAGTCAGAGGACGCTCATTGCTCCTGCCTCCATTCGAAGATTTGACATGGTTATATTTGGTATTCGCGGTGGGTGTTTCATACAGTCAGAAGATACTCACTCGTCCTGCCTCCATTCGAAGATTTGACACGGTTATATTTGGTATTCGCGGTGGGTGTTTCATACAGTCAGAAGACACTCACTGGTCCTGCCTCCATTCGAAGATTTGACACGGTTTTATTTGGTATTCGCGGTGAGTGTTTCATACTGTCAGAGGACGCTCATTGTCCTGCCTCCATTCGAAGATTTGACACGGTTATATTTGGTATTCGCGGTGGGTGTTTCATACAGTCAGAGGACGCTTACTGGTCCTGCCTCCATTCGAAGATTTGACACGGTTATATTTGTTATTCGCGGTGGGTGTTTCATACAGTCAGAGGACGCTCACTGGTCCTGCCTCCATTCGAAGATTTGACACGGCTATATTTGGTATTCGCGGTGGGTGTTTCATACAGTGAGAGGACGCTCACTGGTCCTGCCTCCATTCGAAGATTTGACACGGTTATATTTGGTATTCGCGGTGGGTGTTTCATACAGTCAGAGGACACTCACTGGTCCTGCCTCTATTCGAAGATTTGACACGGTTATATTTGGTATTCGCGGTGGGTGTTTCATACAGTCAGAGGACACTCACTGGTCCTGCCTCCATTCGAAGATTTGACACGGTTATATTTGGTATTCGCGGTGGATATGTCATGCAGTTAGAGGACACTCACTGGTCCTGCCTCTATTCGAAGATTTGACACGGTTATATTTGGTATTTGCGGTGGATGTTTCATACAGTTAGAGTACATTCACTGGTCCTGCCTCCATTCGAAGATTTGACACGGTTATATTTGGTATTCGCGGTGGGTGTTTCATACTGTCAGAGGAGGACGCTCACTGGTCCTGCCTCCATTCGAAGATTTGACACGGTTATATTTGGTATTCGCGGTGTGTGTTTCATACAGTCAGAGGACGCTCACTGGTCCAGCCTCCATTCGAAGATTTGGCACGGTTATATTTGGTATTCGCGGTGGGTGTTTCATACAGTCAGAGTACGCTCACTGGTCCTGCCTCCATTCGAAGATTTGACACGGTTATATTTGGTATTCGCGGTGGGTGTTTGATACAGTCAGATGACGCTCACTGCTACTGCCTCCATTCGAAGATTTGACATGGTTATATTTGGTATTCGCGGTGGGTGTTTCATACAGTCAGAAGACACTCACTGGTCCTGCCTCCATTCGAAGGTTTGACACGGTTATATTTGGTATTCGCGTTGGGTGTTTCATACAGTCAGAGGACACTCACTGGTCTTGCCTCCATTCGAAGATTTGACACGGTTATATTTGGTATTCGCGGTCAACCGTGGGTGTTTCATACAGTCGGAGGACGCTCACTGGTCCTGCCTCCATTTGAAGATTTGACACGGTTATATTTGGTATTCGCGGTTGGTGCTTCATACAGTCAGAGGACGCTCGCTGGTCCTGCCTCCATTCGAAGATTTGACACGGTTATATTTGGTATTCGCGGTGGGTGTTTCATACAGTCAGAGGACGCTCGCTGGTCCTGCCTCCGTTCGAAGATTTGACACGGTTATATTTGGTATTCGCGGTGGATGTTTCATACAGTCAGAGGACGCTCATTGTCCTGCCTCCATTCGAAGATTTGACACGGTTATATTTGGTATTCGCGGTGGGTGTTTCATACAGTCAGAGGACACTCACTGGTCCTGCCTCCATTCGAAGATTTGCGATTGTTTTGTTATGGAGACTTACACAATTATGTACGGAATCCCGTCGGTGACAGGTATGAATTATAATTGATCTGGCGGCCGCCACTTAATTTATCTGGCGGTCGCAAGATAATTATATGGCGGCCGCCACTTATTTATCTGGCGGCCGTCAGATAATTTATCTGGCGGCCGCTAGATGGCGCCCGCCAGATAAATTAAGTGGAGCCGCCAGATAATTATGTGGCGGCCTCCAGATAAATTTTAATTCATACCTGTCACCTACGGGCTTCCCTAATTATGCAATATTCCCCTGGATCATTGACTCCCGAGTCACGGTCGGTACTTCTTCCTATACGTTATGTAATTATAATTATAATTATATATTAAATTATAATTATAATTATATTAAGATGATTATTGGTCATGAAGTCATAAATGTATCAGAAGAAAAAAACCAACAAAGGTTTTTTTTAATCAATCTTGAAAATATATATATATAAATGACAAGGTTTGATTCAAATAAATCAAGTTATCTTTGGATAATGATGAGCATATCAGTGATGCTACCAGCGAAAGTGATTTTCAGGCAAATTTTTTTTCAGCAGCGTCCTCTGGCTTGTCCCCGAAGGTATAACGTATGTTTCCAACGGTATATCAAATATATACCTGTCGGAACCACAAAACACAGTACGTTTATCCCTATTCTTATTTAAGTGACATATTTGAACTATTTATGCCCCTCAGAGGGTCTCCTTATCGCTTTAGAGGTTTCATTACTACGGATGTTACAACGACCAACAGAAATTATTGCACTGCAAAATATAAAATTCAACTGCTTCGTGTTTTTTTTACAATTGCGAAAAAGTGTTATCATGAATAAACTTACTTACTCTGTTGATTATAAAAGAACGCAGTTTAAAAGCTCATAACTTGTAGTTTCGTCACAGTAAAGAGCACAGGGGATCATGCATGTATATCGTCGTTATACATCCTTGTAGAAATCATGTAAACCAATCAGAATGCACGAAACAAACAGAATGAATTATAATTCTGAGTTGCTTTTCGAACGATTCAGTACAAATTGTAGACTATCATATTTATGTATTTGTATTTTTTGCTTTTTGTCTCATAATTCACTGCCGTTTCTTGTGTCTGATTACCTTGTTTGTTGCATGTTTAACTGACGAGGGTTAAGTACCCGAAACGTGCATGTCTGGTCCATGCTGCAAATTTATCAGTTCTTAAATGATGCTTTTGAATTTGAAGACGTTTAACACTGTAATATTTGTCTGTACACAACACGGCAGACAAGTGTCTCTGAAATTCTTAATAATTCGATTTTAAACCGGAAACGTGGGACGGTTGTACCCACGTAATCCGAATAACCCATTTGTTTTCAACATGGCAGGTGGCCGTCCTATGAAGGCACCATTTGCACATTGTTCTCGTTGACTGTTGTGTTTAATGTTGTGTTGTCTTCTTTGATATTTTGTCGTCATTGCACCTTTTGTATCACTTGTTGAGATTATTGTTAGGATCTTCTTTAACTCAGATTTGCCGATTATATTGATATAATAATCTCAAAGTCAATTTCGCTTATCCAATTTTCAAATGAAAATGAAACAAAACAATAATAAACATAAAAATGTGTAAAATAATGCAATTTTTGCGCATTTTCGTTCGATATTCGACGTTTTTCGCCATCTGTACCCTTACCGCATCAACCCGTATTCATAACATCTTTCACCAAATTTTAGAATAAAATAGCTACTATGAATCTTTTGATACTTTATATTTTTATCCAGACCATCTTTTATCTAAATTGTAAGTGTGGTAGTGTGGTTTTCTACATAGTTTTTATATTTAACGTTCATTAATTAAATACGTTTCTTTATTTAATAATTCCTAAATTACTTACTAACCGTTTTCATTCTCTTACTAACAAATTAGTATTTGCGGTCGCTTTGCGTTCATATTTGCGCTGTCCCCGCGCGAGTCATACAGTGGCTCTTTAAATGTAATACAGCAGGTTCTCTAGATACTTTACTGAACACCGTATTTTACCTGGTTCCTCCACTTAGTTAAATTTCATTGGTTCAACTACAATTTTAATGGTCAGTGATTGGTCATTTCGCTCAGGCGATACACATTCCCGCCGCACGAGCTAGTATTTAAGTTGACCACCCCTTCTATCGACTATACCCTACTCGTACGTACCTTATACAGGTGTATCGCCGTATGACCATTTCTGCACAAAATGTAAGTTTTTATATTTTAGAAATTATTTTGAACTGAATCGATAAACTTTGAATTCTGAATTACATTTTATGTTTTCGGAACATTTTCTGTATTTTTGGAGATTCTAAAAGTATTTTTGAGAACTTAACAAATTAACTCTGGACGTAAACTTTATCGTTTAATTTCGACACTTGTGAATAAATAATGTATTATTAGAGTATTTGGCATTAGATACATTGCCGATTATATTATTTCTTTTAGTAAAATATATCCCCTGGTCAGACGTGCTGTAAAACGGGCACCATGTCCGATAAATTGGGAAAAGGCCCTGTTCCATAAACAGGTACATATAAATAATACAAACTTATTTTATCTAACTTGTAATCATTTTTTGGTATTTTTCAATTACATTACCAATCAATTACACGAATATTGAGAATATTATATATTCTATTTATTGAACTGTGTATGAACGAACATTTGTATTTGTATTTATGTTTTGTTATATGTTATTGTAGGGTCTATTTGCATATCATCAATAAATTCAGAACCCAATCAGGATCGTCTTTGTTTATCATCAACGAGCCCTGGTACATTTTTGGCGCCCACGTTGGTTGCACGTTCGACAGATATGCAGTTGACTTCTGACCAGCTAAATTTCCATTCCGTCGCATGAGATGTACTCACCGTCTACCTGTATACCATACCTGTGCGCGCATCACCTTCTAGATTAGTGTCCGTTTCAAAAATCAGTGATCCGTAAAGTAAGCAGTCAACATAATCGGTGCGCGTCGATCCGTGTGATTATATATTCATTGTAACTTCTGTATATTTTGCTGCTTCATAATTTTGGTATATCATTTCTTTACACAATATCTATTTGCATTTATCATATATATTACATTTTGATCTTGCTTAAAATGTAACTTCATAGAAAAGGGTCTACATGTGTATATAATACTGTTTATTTCTCATTTTTGTGGGTTCAATATTTTTCAATTTTTCTACATCTCCGATTATTTTTTTTTGTCCTTGACATGTAACGTCCTTGACATTTTTGACTTTTTTTTCACAGGTCTTTTGTCCAGTGTAGTTATTTTTGTGGTGTTCGTTCACATATACTTAGAAGTTGGGGATCACTTGTCTTGATCGTCATTCAAAAAAGCGTCTTATCTGACATCGTTATCGATTTCGTTTATTTTACTTTAATTTAAAGCAACTTGCTAGCGCTGAAGTCTATCTTAGCATGTTTTACTAACAATTCTTCATTCACAGCTAGAGCTTAGGTGGTTGCTGCCCTTTTCAGTTGTTTGAAAGACTCAGAAGACAGTTATACAGTTCTTCATATTTTGTTTAGGTACGTGCTTAGTTAAGGACTTAGTTTTTTAAGTGATTTTGCGTTTTTACATATTTGTCAGAATATATGCGAAGTGCACTTCGATTTCACTTTCGATTTCGACATCGAGTTCGATTTCATTTGTATTGCTGGTTACTTGTTTTAGTATTAGTCATGAGTACTGGTACTGACACAATGGACCAAAAGCCGGAAAATGCACAGGCATCTGGCGCTGTGGGTACCGACCAAGGTAAAGGTCAAAGTCCGACTGAAACTAAAAGTCAAACTAAACCAGACTTGAGTCATGAAGAACTTGACAAGATGATTAAGTACATCAATAGTCGTACCGACTACAAAGTTGTGACGAGTGTTGAGTATGATTTATTACACGTCGACACAAGTACTCCTTCCGTACAGACAGGCACAAGGTCACGTGTTACGGATGTGAAATTTGAATTTCCGAAACCTGCATTAAGTACATTGCTACCTCAAACTTCTATGAACACAAGTTCAATTCAGCAAAGCGTAGCTACTGTACATTTGCCTAAAATTCCACCATTTTCAGGTGAAGATAAAAGTGGCGAGGTCAAGTTTGATGTATGGCGTTACGAGGTCAAATGTATAATACGGGAAGCAAATTACCCAGAGCCAGTTATTTTACAAGCAATACGCAACTCATTGCGAGGAAAAGCAAGGTCGCTTTTAATAACTTTACCACCACACGCCTCTCCGAATAACATACTCGAGAAACTTGAAGGTGTTTATGGGAATGTAAGTGCTCACGAGTCACTTATGGAGACATTTTACAAAATGAAACAAGAACCTAACGAATCATTGGCTGAATTCGGTATGCGCCTCGAAAATGTACTCCAAATCCCATTCGAACGAAACAAAATCAGCGGTAGTGCGAGAAACGAAATGCTATGTTCGAAATTCTTTTCTGGTTTACGAGAACCAATGTTACAAAATGCCGTACGTTACAAATACGATACGATTAAGGACTTTGATAGATTTCGAAAAGAAGTTAGAAATGACCACAAGTAACCAAACTTATAGTGCACCTTCAACTAAACCTACTGGTCATACAAATAAAGTGCAAGCGACACATATGCACTCTGCCTCTACACTTGATGATATCGTGAAGAAATTAGATCGTTTGTCCACAAAGGTCGACAATTTTGAATCAGAGCTTACTTCTTTGAAACAAGCCTCAAGAGGCCAGAATAGCTGACGTGGTATGAATAACTTCAGAGGTTATGGACGTACGAACTATAGTGGTTCGAATGGACCTAATCAAGGTTTCGCAAATCGAGGTCATGAAGGTTAGACTTATCCATTTAGAGGTTCAAACAGAGGTTTTAGAAATTTCAGAGGTCAAGGCCTTAGAGGAGGCATGAGAGGTCATTTAAACCTATAAGGGTCTCTGACGAGGGACAGTTGGAAGACCTTAGTTTTATTGATAGTCCCGAACAAAATGAAACTTGTGATAGCGAACGAATCTGCTATAGATGTAGACAAAAAGGGCATATAATGCGAGATTGTACAGTACGACTTGATCATTCAAAGTATCATTTTGTCGATGACATGCCTAGAGAGTATGTTCATGAAATGAATAAAGGTTTCAGATCTAACAGGAAAGCAAACTTGGTAGGAAGTTCAAATGAGGTCAATGTTTGGCTCAATGATGAAGAAGCCAAAGCTTTACTCGACACAGGCTCTTCTGTATCGACTGTAAGCAAAGATTTCTACGACAAATTCCTTTCTGAAATTCCGCTTAGCCCTATCTCAGAACTGTTACACATTGAGTGTGCAGACGGTGAAAGTTTTCCATATCATGGTTACATAACAGCATCACTTAGAGTGAATGATCATGCATTGAGTGACCAAATGATTGAAGCTTTGTTTTTGGTAGTTCCTTCTAGACGTTATCATGCGGATGTTCCTTTGCTTATTGGTACAAACGTCCTTGATATTCTCTTAGAGATGACGAAAAACACTTATGGTGTTAGATTTCTGCAAAATGCTCAGCTCACAACACCAGTATATTTAGCATTTAGGTGTATTACTTTGCGTGAAAAAGAACTCGCTCACAACCATAATGTGTTAGCTTATGTCAAATCTGCTGAATGCAAACGCATCACAGTAAAACCAAACTCAGAAGCTGTGATTCAAGGGTATTTACAGAGAAAAATACCATACCATCCTACACGTGCTGTAACGCATCCTACACCACGGTCAAATATCCCTGATGACCTAGACATATCTTCTGTACTAGTCACCTATGATCACAATCAAACTTGCACGATTCCCATTCTTATCAGCAATGTAAGTACAAGAACATTCAGTATTGACCCAAAAGAACTTTTATGTGAACTTCAACCAGCGACAGTTCAAAGTTGTCAATTACAAGAGGAATGTCATTCACTCTGTGTGAAATCCGAGATAAATATACCTGAAAATGAACTTTCTAGTGATGATCTTGACAAGGTTCACAGGGTCTTGGATGATTTTGATGATATTTTCTCGAAAGGTGAGAAAGACATAGGTCACAATGATCGAGTTCAACACAGAATTGAACTTAGCGATGAAAAACCATTCAAACAGAGATATCGAAGGGTACCACCCGCTATGATTGATCAGGTCAGAGATCATATTCAACAGCTACTTGAGGCTGGTATCGTACGAAAGTCTCATTCTCCATTCTCATCAAATGTTGTACTTGCGAAAAAGAAAAATGGTCAACTCATACTCTGCATAGATTTCCGTCAGCTTAATGCTAGAACTATTAAGGACAATTACTCACTTCCTAGAATCGAGGATATATTAGAATCACTTGCCGGAAACAAATATTTCTCAGTTTTGGATATGAAGTCAGGTTATCACCAGGTTGAAATTTTTGAAGAACACAAACCGCGAACAGCCTTTACTGTCGGTTCACTGGGCTTCTATGAATACAATAGAATGCCTTTCGGCCTTACAAACGCTCCTGCGACGTACCAACGTCTTATGGAGGAATGTCTTGGTGATTTACATTTGAACATTTGCTATATTTATCTTGATGACCTTATCATTTTTAGTAGAACTCTTGATGAACACCTTGACAGAATGAGACAGGTTTTCACGAATCTGAGAGAATCAGGACTCAAACTTACACCGAAGAAATGTTTTCTTCTAATGAAGAGAATTAAATATGTAGGTCACATTGTCTCTGAAAAAGGCATAGAAGCCGATGATGATAAAGTAGACAAGGTCAAAAATTGGCCTAGACCAACATCTAAAGAGGAAGTTCGACAATTTCTCGGCTTTGTCGGTTATTATCGACTTTTTGTGAAAGACTTCGCAAAAATTGCCAAACCGCTCACTAATCTCTTGCCTACACCTACAAAGTCTAAGCGAAAGACTAAAGCTTCTACAAAGCAGACGTTTGAGTGGGGAGAAACTCAAGAGAAAGCATTTCTCGAGTTAAAAACTCAGTTGACTTCTCCACCCATTTTGGCATACCCCGATTACACTCATGAATTTGAATTACATACTGATGCTTCAGGTCAAGGTCTTGGTGCTGCCTTATATCAGGAAAAAGACGGCCATAAGAGAGTCATATCTTATGCGAGCCGAGGTCTGTCTAAATCTGAGCAAAACTATCCTGCTCACAAGTTAGAGTTTCTTGCACTCAAATGGGCAGTAACAGAGAAATTCAAAGATTATTTGTACGGTCAGAAATTTACTGTTCTTACTGACAATAATCCCTTGACATATATCTTATCAACAGCACAGCTTGATGCTACAGGTCACCGATGGGTTGCGGCCCTTGCTGCCTTTAATTTTGACCTACAATACCGCCCTGGCAAAAATAATGCTGATGCAGATGGATTATCAAGGTTACCAGGCATCTTGAAAAACCAAACTTGTATCAAGATTCCCAAAGAATCTATAGATGCAATTTGTCAAACAATGGTTGTAGACAAAACACCTTACATTGAATGTTTGCCTATATCTGAAACTGTGGTAGATGGAACTGAAGATCAAATATCTGATATACCTTCAGTGAATATCAAAAATGCACAGCAAAATGACCCAGATCTGTCTCTGTGGTTAGACTTTGTTGCCAGTGGCATAAGACCTAGAAAGGACCAATTATCACCTTCTTCATACAATACAGTACTACTTCAAAATTTTGACAAACTTGTAGTTCGTCATGGTATACTCCATAGAAAAACTGATGAAACTTTTCAAGTAGTAGTACCCCAGGTGATAGTACCAGAAATCCTTCACCTTCTTCACAATAATTTTGGTCATCAAGGTCGCGATAGAACTATTTCTTTGGTCCGCGATAGATTCTTTTGGCCTGGAATGTGTCGTAATATTGAAAGCTGGATTTCAAAGTGCGAAAGATGTACGAGACGAAAAACTCCAACAAATGTGCGTGCACCTCTTGTCAGCATTACAACATCACAGCCATTAGAGCTTGTGTGTCTCGACTTTCTGTCACTAGAAAAGTCAAAAGGAGGATATGAGTACGTTTTGATCATAACTGATCATTTCACGAAATGTGCAATGGCAATTCCTACGAAAAACATGACCGCTAAAACTACAGCAGATGTATTTTTCAAAAGTTTTGTTCTTCATTATGGAATTCCTCAAACTATTCACTCAGATCAAGGAGCAAATTTTCAGAGTCACATTATTCAGGAACTTTGTAAAATTCTAAACATCCGAAAATCGAAAACTACACCCTACCACCCGATGGGTAATGGTCAATATGAGAGATTTAATAGAACTCTCATGGACATGCTTGGAACTTTGGAAATTGAACAAAAGAAGGCTTGGAAAACGTACATAGGCCCTCTTGTACATGCATACAATTGCACCCGTCACTCTACTACTGGGATTTCCCCTTTTGCTCTCATGTTTGGTCGAGAACCAAAACTGCCTGTCGATTTCGCATTTGGTATCCGTGAAACTGAGGTAAATAAAATTTCATCAACGAAATACATGGAAAATTTGCGAAAAACTCTTAGAGCATCTTTTGATTTAGCGATGCGAAATTCGAAAAACTTGCAATCAAAACAGAAAGAAAAGTATGACAGTAAAGTTCGTGCTGCCACTGTAAATGTTGGTGACAGAGTTCTAGTCAAGATTGTAGCTTTCGATGGTAGACATAAAATAGCGAATAAATGGGAAGAAGATGTCTACATTGTTATTGAAAAACCAAACTTTGACATCCCTGTTTTCAAGGTCAAGAAACAAAACGGAGAAGGGAAAGTTAGAACTTTACACAGAAACCTTCTTCTGCCTATTGGCGAAGATGACAGTAAAGATGTTGAAAGGTCAAGGTTGAAACTTGATGAAACAGAGTTGAAAAGGTCAAACAAAAGGTCAAAGTCTAAACCTATACCGAGAAAGTCTGTTTTGGCAAATACTGAAACGAATGTAGTCAGTTCTGATTCAAATCCTGTTTCAGAAACAGCAACAATTTTGGATTCAGATTCTGAAAATGATGATGTAGTATTGTTACAGAAGCCAGTTACACGTGTTAGATCAGAGTCTAGCATGTCTGCAGAAACTGAGCTTAGTCATACAAATGATAGCACGAGATATCACGTTTCGGATACTAGTACAACTTCCTATGAATCTGTTCAATCATCAGATTTATCAAATACACCTTCAGTTACGGATACTTCTCGGTATAGCTCTAGTCAAGAGGTCACTCAGGTTACCCATCCACAAGAGGTCACTCAAGTCACCCATCCTCAAGAGGTCAATTCCCAAGATGTAATTCCTCAGACTAGAAAATCTGAAAGAGTAAGATCTAAACCAAAGTGGATGACTACAGGAGAATATCAAATATCAAACGTCATAGTTTCAAATGCTGATTGGAAAAGCAGGGCCGATTACCTAAAGTCATTGGTTTCAGAGAATCTAATGACCGACCCTTCTATTTCCAATGCTTTCATTAATATTCTGACAGACAAATCTTCATGAGCTGAATACTGATATGAGTTTTTGTTGTACATAATTGTTTATTTGTGTTCTCTCATGATTGATTCTTTCTGAGTTGGTTCGTTTTTATTTGGATTTGAAAAAGTGGTTAACATTCAGAAACTTTTCTTCCCTGTTTTATACGGTAGAATTTCTTCACTATTTTCCATTTGGGAATGACGTGGAAGTCATTTCTGAAGCGGGGGGAGAATATGATAGTGTGGTTTTCTACATAGTTTTTATATTTAACGTTCATTAATTAAATACGTTTCTTTATTTAATACTTCCTAAATTACTTACTAACCGTTTTCATTCTCTTACTAACAAATTAGTATTTGCGGTCGCTTTGCGTTCATATTTGCGCTGTCCCCGCGCGAGTCATACAGTGGCTCTTTAAATGTAATACAGCAGGTTCTCTAGATACTTTACTGAACACCGTATTTTACCTGGTTCCTCCACTTAGTTAAATTTCATTGGTTCAACTACAATTTTAATGGTCAGTGATTGGTCATTTCGCTCAGGCGATACACATTCCCGCCGCACGAGCTAGTATTTAAGTTGACCACCCCTTCTATCGACTATACCCTACTCGTACGTACCTTATACAGGTGTATCGCCGTATGACCATTTCTGCACAAAATGTAAGTTTTTATATTTTAGAAATTATTTTGAACTGAATCGATAAACTTTGAATTCTGAATTACATTTTATGTTTTCGGAACATTTTCTGTATTTTTGGAGATTCTAAAAGTATTTTTGAGAACTTAACAAATTAACTCTGGACGTAAACTTTATCGTTTAATTTCGATACTTGTGAATAAATAATGTATTATTAGAGTATTTGGCATTAGATACATTGCCGATTATATTATTTCTTTTAGTAAAATATATCCCCTGGTCAGACGTGCTGTAAAACGGGCACCATGTCCGATAAATTGGGAAAAGGCCCTGTTCCATAAACAGGTACATATAAATAATACAAATTTATTTTATCTAACTTGTAATCATTTTTTGGTATTTTTCAATTACATTACCAATCAATTACACGAATATTGAGAATATTATATATTCTATTTATTGAACTGTGTATGAACGAACATTTGTATTTGTATTTATGTTTTGTTATATGTTATTGTAGGGTCTATTTGCATATCATCAATAAATTCAGAACCCAATCAGGATCGTCTTTGTTTATCATCAACGAGCCCTGGTACATAAGTACAGCGCACGAGAAATAATCGTGTGATTTCAGGGCTAAATCTGGTCCTTAACTTAACAGCTCCTTTAAAGATTTAAATGTTGTGATAAAAATTATTCTCATTCCATAAGACATAACTCGATTCATAAAATTGATTTGATAAAACTAGACAAATTTTTGTATGTTTACTTTAAAAGAATTGACTGTTCAATTTTGACAGTTTAGTGGAGTATGAACTTTGGTTCGTCGCATCACAAATTGTGTAAAACCGCGTAGCGTAGCGAATTTGTGATCCAATAAACTGTCAAAATTGAACAGTTAATTCTTATAATTTCCAAACCCTAATTTATTCCAAATTTTACAAATATACTAAAGAAATTAGTTATTTAGTACATTGCGTATGAAAATATCAACTCCGTAGCGCCCGTACGCGAACTTAAGTTCCCAAACGAAATAGAAATAATGTATATATAGCTAGTTAAAAGCCACAAATGTGTCAAAAGTATTTGTTCTCCAACTGGAACCCATTTTACCAATTCATTACGTCATCAGATGATATGACGTTTGCAGTTCAAGGTCGCCAACATGGCAGTTGTGTTTGGATTGTACACGCAGGAGCTGGGAGTTTATAGTAACAGATTCTCTGTATTTATAGATCTAATACTTGCAGAAAACGGCATGATTATGATCTATTGGTATCAGAATATCTTCCTAGGATTTAGTTATTTCATAAGTGACAATTATTTTGTGAAAATTCATGACGATACTGTATCCTGATAGAGGCCCGAGGTAGGTCGCCGTCTTTTGTCAGTTTCGATCTCTTATTTTCTGTTCGCTGATAACATTTTGTTCTAAATTCTTCATCTCGGTGTAAATACATCACTGGAAAAGTTTCTAGTTTCAATAATTCATAGGATCAGAACGTTGTATCTCATAGAAATTGTTTGAAACAGTGATCTTCGGTCCTTTTCATTCAAAACTTTTGCACGTTGACAGTCGTCAGCAATTGAGAAATTTCAAACGCGGGATGCTCAACCCAAAAACTGTTGCGATGGGATTGTAATTTTGAAGAAAATAGATGGGAGATTCTGTTTCTCTCGTGATTTTACTTCGTTTTCTGTCTATCGTCAAAATTAAGGACAGGGAATGGTCTGAGGAGCTTCAAAACAGGCGCATAGCAACCGAAAACGCTGAAAACCGCGTACACCGGTACATCATCGAAATTGTCATACAATTTTCATTAAATCTGATATCGTTTTTATATCTAAGGACTACTGTTAACAAAAATATGTTTGTTTTGGCATTTGTATCATTTAAAAGCCGATCTTAGCAACATTGAATGATTTTGATTAAAGTAGTTCCGGCTCTTTCGGTATTTTTTCGTGTTCATTGGGGTATGAACGTGTATTTTGGACCAATCAAAATGCGTAGATTTGTGTAAACAAACATATTTGGAAATTATTATGGAAACAAGACCCATTTACACAAAATTTCTTATGACTGAGCATCTGATGGATACGTCTATGATTTCTTGTGTCCAGGAAGAGTCAGCTTCTCCTGTTTGCATGCAACACCCGTCGCTTCAATTTCGGTCACTTCCATTTGGAAGATATAAAGTATAATAATCTTCGAATGGTTGGATGGTACAGATGGGCAGAATATCATCCACCATACTTAGGGGATGTCCTTCCTATACATGTATATATATATTTGTATTTGTCTCATGTATTTTTCAAGGATATGTTTACCTATTGACTTATGGTTTTTGGATTCTGTTTTGGGTTTGACTCTCCTCTTTTATAACGAAAATCAAGACATTCTATAATCAATAACTCAAATTATCTTATTCCGTAATCTCAAACCAGTTGCCCCATCCAGTCCTAGAGGGTTTTTTTCTCGGATACTCCGGTTTTCTCCTGCTGAAACAAAGGAGGGGATCTCCGAAGACCCCCTCACGCCAACATTTGAGCCAGCCTTAGTTATTATACTGAATGGTGAAATCGTTGTGCAAATTTTCAGGAAAGCATGAAAGGAGAAAAGTCACTAACTACCAAATATGGCCTAGATTCAAAATTTTGTAATATTCTACATGGTAGAAGAGTAACATTTGCTGATTATAATATTGCTTCAATTTTGAAAATATCTCGATAAATAAGGAAGCAATGGCTATTTGAATGATGCCACCCCAACGTCGCGTTTACTTATAATGACGTCGTTGACGTCACATAATACGTCTTGTTAAGTAAACATATTGATGGGTATACATTGTTTCTTGAAAAAGCAAATAGTGCATTGATTAGGCTATACAAAACCCATCTCGAGAAATCAAAATAATCATAAAAAATAAGAAAATAAAACAACAAGAATTCACTCAGACATGGTTATTGCTGTCGAAAATGTACTTCACTAAAGAAAGTGTGAAAATGTTCGTTTGAAATATTTGTAACTTTATAGTTCGTTTGAAATATTTGTAACTTTATAGGCACCAATAATCATATTAATAATGACACATGTTCGCAACGTAATTTAAATTAATATTATCTAGTGAATATAACGTCTGAGCAATTAGAGTTCAAATAGGGGATGGGGTGGCCAATTTTCTTGAGGAACTCGGTAATATCCTATTAAAAAGGTATTCATAAGTTACTTCCTTGGACATGTTACAAACTCTGCAATCCGGAAACTGAAAAACGGTTTTATTTCGTTCTTCGTCAGCCATGTCTGAGTGAATTCTTGTTGTTTTATTTGCTTACTATATCACATATTCAGTTTGATGTAGAAATATCTCCTATTCGTTTTGATGATTTCATCATATGGAATGGGAGATATCACCAAATGAATTGGCTATTACACTGTAATGAATTGGTGACATCATTTAAAACTTTATCATGGTGATATCACCATATCAAATTGGAGATATCTCCATGTGCACATTTTCTTCTTTGTATATAATGAATACTCCCTTTTGTAGTATCGTATCTATTCCGAGTTTGCACGTGAAAGACGATTGGGTGAGTCATCGTCATGATTATGTGTCTCCATTTTTCAATCAAATTCCCTCAGGACCGTAGAACTGTGCTCGTCAGGTCTTCAGCCATACCTGTTCCGTATTGTATTTCCTGCGCTTATCGCTAACGTTCGCAACAATTTTTTTCTATTTCAACTACAACGACAAAAAGAAAGGACAAGACATTTTAGAACAAACTAACAGTAAAACATTAAGATTTGAAGGGCTTTTTTTTCATTGTGCAATAGTATTTTAATGACCTTTGACCTTTCTGTCTGCGCCAAAATGTATACTTCATCTAATACAAACACTTCGTAATCCGGCCTTTAGCGGTTTATGGTTTATTTTAGATTTTTAAAGAGTGAATTGAATGTTACAATAAGATGTTATCACATTCTGGCTATGAAGTGGATTTTTTGAACCATCAAATTCAGAAAGTCCAACTCATCAAACCCATGGAAACGGTTGCTATAGAAATTTAGGTCCTTGGTAACCTACTAATTTTAGTGTATATTTTAAGTTCTTTCATATATTTAGATGAAGGGAGCGGTCATTATTTTCAAAATACTGCAATAGGTGATATTACTCATTCGATGTAATGATATCACCAATTCAGAACGTATTGATGATATCACTCAAATGATATAATGATATCACCATAAGAATAAGTTATATCAACTGAATGATATGGTGATATCTCTATATCATTACAATGATATCACCCATTCATTCTGAATGATTGATATTACCAATTGGATATAGAGATATCACCATATCTTTATAGTGATATCACTATATCGTTATAGTGATATCACCATATCATTACAGCGATATCACCATATCATTACAGCGATATCACCAATTCATTAAAGATATATCACCATATGAAAGAGATTTCATCTAATAGTATTTAATTGGTGATATCACCTATTCAATAGGTAATATCACCTATTCAATTAGAGATATATCCTATTGCGAATGGGTGATGTCACTATTGCAATAAGGTGATATCTCCTTTTTGAATAAATAGTAAAACGGAACCCCATAGTTTCAATTTCAATCGATACTTGATGCTTAATTTTGTGCTCTATTGTGAGTGCTTTTGAGATTATCGTCAGGATCTTCTTTAACTCATTTGAGACCAGTGATATTGTTTCTTTCATGCGTTAGACAGGTTTAGAGTTTTTGGCGTTGTTTTGAAAGAAGTTTCGGTAAATTTTATCACCTCAAGTCACAATTAATGCGTACGACCGATCAAAATGCGTGCATGCCCTGGACAAGGGGACGTCATAATGTGCTACCATTTCCCCCATATCAACCATAATGATGGGTGGTCGTTTCTACAAACGCATTCAAACATTTCTGTTTACAAAATTTCTTAAATTTCTAAATGTGTCCTTTAGCATCATATCCTAGCCATTTTGCCATGTCTTTCGGTATATTTAGGACATAATTTTCACAGATTTTGGTCATTTGTTAAATTTTGAGGATTTTAAATTTGAGGATCACTGACGAAGGTTCAGATTGCAAGAATCCAGATAGTATATAAAGATTGTCAGAATATCTCAAGATAGCAAAATTTCCGGGACACAAGTCTGGGTCATTGTGGTTAAAGTTAGAATTTTACAGAAATAGGTCAAATTCCCAAGTCACGTGAGCAAATTTTGGTATTCATGGAAAGATCTTATTACAAGAAATTTACATGCAAAAGTTAAGGACAGATCACTCACTTTTCAAAATTTATGGAAAGGTCTTTCAACAGGGATTGTAGTTGTGGAATCTGAAAGCCCTGACTTTCACTTAACATTCAAACTCTATGGTCTTTATTAGGATTTCAAGTCTACGAAATAAATTTAAGCTTGACCATCCGACCTCTAAAGGTATTGGCATCAATATGAAATCATAGTACTACATTGTGTAGCATATGAATACTCTACCTCCAAAACTATTTGAGTCTCTTACTAACAGCCAATGGCAATGTTGCATAAGAACATGTAATGACCTCGACCTCCTGATCTCAAACACTTATTGTCTAAAGTGCAATAGCGGAGAGATCGAAGATGAGTTTCACGCGTTAATGAACTGTGAATTATACCGACAACAAAGATATGACATGTTTAATAAAATAAGTCATGAATGTCCAAATTTTAATAATCTTGATAAATCTGATCAGTTTAACTTTTAATGAACAGTGGTGGAAAATTTTTGAAACAAACAATGCATTTAGTCAAATATATATTATCCAATAACGACCCGAGAAGGTCTTAGTGTTTACATGTATACACCTGTACATGATCTCTTTGCTCAATATCATTTTTTTCTCTCTTTTATTGTATTACTATAATTATTATTAACATTATGTTGATATTGTTGTTTATGCATAATGACTCAAAGTTTGGAGTTGATTGCAATAAAGAATTTGAATTTGAATTTGAATCTTAATTATCCCACCTCAGGCAATTTTTTTCAATCTGATTGGTCGAGAAAAACCGAATATTATGTTGTATCATTTTACTGAAAGGATATTATTTTGATATCATCCCCACACCATTGTAAAAGTTACGAATGTTCATGTTTCAAAACCAAACACTTAATGTTGATTGATAGACGGACAAAAAAAGGAAAAGTTGAGTCCTATAGGGGTGTGGGTGAAAACATTGCCATATGTTGTTGACATCTATCATCTAAACACATTCCTTCTGAGTTTCTTAAAAAGAATTTCAGTCGATCTTGAAATTCAAAAAAAAAAAAAAAATGAAATAAATAAATCAGAAAGTTCACTCGAGTCATCAGCTCCAGGGAGCTAGAATCCGACCGATATCTATCTATTTGGCCTCAACACTTAGCATCTTCGAAACATGCAAATCGGAAAAGTCGATACCAAAAGAACTATTGATGCATCGCATCAATTCGCCGGGAGAACAAAGATACCATGGAGATCATAGACATTATTAACAGGGTATATATTAACATCAGATTATTTTTTAAATAAGACAGTCAGCGCCAGCTTTGCATCCTGTATATTGATTTTTACAATGTAACAACAAAACGTTGCAGGGTGGAAGAATTTCATCTCCCATTTTTAACAGGTGTATGTTTACATCATGGTTTCAAGAACGGACCGAGAAGCGTGCTTCGCCCTGTGTGTATATAGGTTGTCAAATATAGACATTTGATTTGTAGATATTTATTTTTTCCATACGTACATGTTTCAGAACATTTTTGTGTTTAAATTGTACTTTTCTCCGTTTTAATTGTGTATCTATGGTTAACAAAATCACATAAATCCGATTGGTCCGATACCCAAACGCCCCCTTTAAATGATGTCATCGATGAAAATGATTCGATCTTCTTCTCTTTGACTAAGAAACCGTTTCGTGTGACTTATTTATGCTTGTGTATCTTACAAGTAACTCCGGTCTTTTGTTTAAAACTGCATATGACCAGTTCAAATATCAAGACCCTATTTCTAAAATGGTAAAGTCATAGGACATTATAAGCTGTCTAAACCGAGTTAATCGCCAAATAAAAACAATATTCACGAATGCGATGAGTCTTGAATTATCCATTTTTGGACTTGTCTTCAAGACCATGTCTTCAAAAAAAAAAAAAAAAAAAGAAAAAAAAAAATGAAATTTATTGTTGATCCAAGGATCAATGATACCCCCGCCCGGCATATTTTACATATAAGCAATGTATAAAAAGATTTAAGGTGCACAATTCAACAAAAAATTGAGGAACATGACCCTTTATTTGAACTTGACCTGTATTTCTAAATCTAAAGCTATATATACGAAATAAATAAATGTATTCCCTGTTACAGTTTTCGTTAAAAAGTCAGGCAAGCACAAAATATTGATTTTTGTCTAATAGGGCACAACTCTGCATAAAATTCATCCATATTCAAACCTAGCCTGTAATTTTGGGTATAATTGCTACATTCAAGAAAATGAATTTATTATCTGTAACGGTTTTCCTTTAAACGTCCGGAAACAACAAAATTTTGAATTTGTCTAAGTTTCAAGGGGCATAACATTGCACGTAATTGAGGTCATGAACCATATTCGAACTTGACCTGTATTTCTTGGTGTAAAAGCTTTATGCAAGAAATGAATTGATTATCTGTAACGGTTGTCCTTTAAACGTCCGGAAACCGCAAAATTTTAAATTTTTCTAAGTTTCAAGGGGAATAACTCTGCTCAAAACTGAGGTATATGACCCATATTCGAAACTTGACTTGTATTTCTTGGTGTAATAGCTATATGCAAGAAATGAATTGATTATCTAAAACGGTTTACCTTTAAATGTCCGGAAACCACAAAAATTTGAATTTTTCAAAGTTTCAAGGAGCATTACTCTGCACAAAATTGAGGTACATGACCCATATTCGAACTTGACCTGTATTTCTTGGTGTTAAAGCTATATGCAAGAAATGAATTGCCGTGTGGAGCTCGTAAAAAAGTTCCCCGCGAGGGGTTTGGCAGTAAGTGTTTTGAATATTTCTTCCCGACATTGTCGCCATAGCACTTTCTATATAGACGTGGCCTCAGACAGCGCATGCATTTTATATATTTTTATTTTCGTGCATGAACATCGACGGCGGGTGCGGCTAGCCAACAGGGAATGCTTACTCCTCCCGGGCACCTGATCCCACCTCTAGCTTGCTAGGGGTCCGTCGATGCTCAATTTGGTGCTCTATTGTGAGTGCTGTTGAGATTATCGTCAGGATCTTCTTTAACTCATTGATTTTCTGTAATAGTTAACCTTTAAATGTCCGGAAACCACAGATGGGACGAACGGACTGACGCACACACGGACGAAAACGTGTATCACTATATTCCCCCAACACTATATATGGCGGGGTATAATAAAAACGCCGGGCTCGTGCCCGTCGTTAAAATTTTTTTTTTGTTGAATTAGCAACTTGTTTTTTTAAAATAAAATGTTAGTATATGAAATGAATATGTCCACTAAATAAACAGATTTCAACCAGAAATCTTTTTATCTTTATTGAGCTTCTGTTTTCTGGGATGCTGAAGGTATTCTGCTGACAGATTATCTCCGAAAAGGACAAACAATCAATGGAACATACTATAGTTCACTTCTGACACAGTTGCGGGAAAATATTTAACTTAAGCGCCGCGGAAAGCTCACTAGTTAAAGGTGTGTTGTTCGATCAAGACGATGCTCCTGATCACAAATCTGTCACTGCCATGGCTGCCATTCGTGATTGTAGTTTTAATTTGATTGAGCATCCGCCTTATTTACCTGATCTTGCTCCATCATACTTTCATCCATTCCCAAAACTGAAAGCAGCCATTTCTGGCATCCACTTTCATTGCGATTATGACGTCATACTTGCAGTGGATTGCTTTCTGAACAGTCAAGATAAGGAGCTCTTTAAACATGTTAAAAGTGGTATTGAAACCCTTAAATACCGATGGCGATGGAAAAAGTGTATAGATACTGAAGGGGATAATGTAGATCTTAAAAACAATGTAAAATTCAAGTCCTTCAATACGAGGCTCACAACAAATCAATCAGCCCTCGTATATTGAAGCTTAACTTTAAGTTACATTCTCAAAGTTAATCTTTTTTACTACATAAGAAATATATACAATCATGTAATAAAGGAACCTGAACTGGTAATGTTCAATGAGTTTTTCCATATTGTTAATTTAACTACGCCTCTGAAAAAAAAACCCCTAATACTTATAAAAATATAAGTATTGCAAATTTCGAAATTAAAATAGGAGGCGCTACACTTAAGTTGTTTTCGATGTGGAATACTTTTGTTTAACGTACAACTGATGTGGATTCGTTTTCTGTAACATACATTTTGTCCGTCCAGAAGGCTGCACTCTGACAGCCGAGTTTACACTTTGTTTATCTTTATAACTTGTATAATATTCTATTAAAAACATCAGTATCCTGTATCCATAGTTCTTGAACTATTCTGTCTCTACGGTAGTTGTTAAGTTTAAACGATTTCGAAGATATCACATTGAATATAATTAAGATCATCATTTGATATCAGTTACCATATTGTATTTGTAATACATAATTATTTGTCTATATCGTTCTAAATTTTCTGTATGATTATAATTTTAAGACAAAGGGCAGTACGGACATTTAAAGGCTATTTTTCAAACGACCAATAGATCATGTACATGGAGATAAGTACTTCACAACACATACATTCCTATCTTTCTGTGTTATCCACAGATTGTTATCATTGTCCACGGCCAGCCATAATGGATACTGTATACCATGTGATGGTTCTACCAGCTCCCTCATCTGCTGATTCTGATCTATGATATATACACAGTCTTTGTCAAAGTCAGCACATAACATGTTGTCCATCTTATCCACCACCAATCCATATGGCCATCCTAACTGTCGCCCTCCTGTTGTGTGTGTTATTGTTGACAGGACTTTACCATCCTTGTTAACCTTCACCACAGCAACGTTATTATAGTCACTAATGTAGATGTTACCATCAGCGTCCTCTACAGCATGTGCAGCTGAGTAATCACCACGGCCTTTGTCGATCTGTTTGACGTTAGTACCGTCACCATTGATCATCACTACTCTCCCATCTACAATACAAATCAGTATCTTCTGGTCAGCGGTAACAGATACACCATTACACCAGGACGGTGATGTATTAAACACGTGTTGTTCTCTGCCATCTCTCATGAGTCTGCTGACTGACCTGGAATCATCATCACGAGGACTTATAATGACATCACCACAGTCCATCACAGCCAGTGCTAAAGGTCTGTTCTGTATGTTCCTCCTCCTGAGTACCTGACCTTTGGTGTCCACCATTACCAGCTCTCTGGATCCACGTCCACCAAGCCATACATCACCTTCCTTGGTAATACATATTCTAGGTACTCCTTCTAATGGACATTTGAACTTTGATACAACGGTGGGAGTTGTTACCTTTAATGGCTTTGATACCGAGGGCGGCGGCGAGGAGACTTGTAGTTTTCCTAAAACAGACTGTAAATCCCCAGGTACGTATACAGGAGCATTAGGTAAATCCACTTTACATCCTGTCTCAGGGGGAGGATCTTTTCTCTTTAATAAATTAATAATGGTCGCGAGACTGCTCTTTCTAATTACTTCCTCATATTCTGCCATTGTTTTCTGGACTTTTCGTATATCCTTATCCGTGTCTTCTAGATAATAATTGAAGGTGGATAACTGTGAATCCCGGATGCTGGCTATTTTTTTCATTCTTTCATTATGGATTCTATCAATTTCCTTCTTCTCATCTTCCATGTCTTTGGTAATCCTCTGGATTTTCTTCTCGTAAATTTCTTTTTCTATCGTTATTTCTTCTTGTCTTTTCTTTAGTTTTGGCAAAATATCTCTCTTTATTCTTATGACACCATCCTGAAGCTTGTTTCTCTCCCTTTCTAGTATGGTGGTAAGGTCAACCAGTTTATGACATTGATGTTTCCCGGTGACACATCTACCACAAACAGGGACGTTACATTTCTCACAGTGATAGGTGGCTGCGTCATCATGGTCAGTACAAGTCAGGGTCGTGGTGTCTATGTCACCTATCTGTGTTCTCAGGACTACATTGTGGCCTTTAGTGAACTTTCTATGGAATTTCTCACATTGTGGACAGAGGGTCTTTTTACATTCCACGCAATAGTATTCACCGGGCGCATCATCCTCGCATGCATCACATGGTACAGCTCTCTGCGCATGTGCCAAGTTTACCGACTTCGACATCGCCATCATTCCATTTCTTCCTTTACCTTTAAAGAAAAAAAAAGTATTGTCGTTATTATACTGTAAGTGTTAAAGTCCTTTGATCATTGCTATAGAACCTTAATTATATGATCTGGTGTTTTCTGGTTTCAGATCCGTCTCTCCTACCTTACAAAAACATTACACAAAAGTGAAAGAAAGTCTGTGGTAAATTGCTTTTTGTGGTCACTAATATATTTGTATAAGTTCTACAAATAGCTACATACACTAGATTTGATTTAGCAAGATATGTGGTTATCAAATGTTTCGGACATGAATAAGTACTTTATCAGCGTCAGTCATGCAGGTTACTAGCGGAGAGTGAGCTTGATAAAACTACTGTGAAAATTTCGAGGCCATATGCATTTACTCTGATCAGTTTCCCTACATATAGAATCAAGTATTTTTCTGTTTAACCGCCAATTACACTTGTTATCTTTTGACAATAGGTGAACATTGTTTAAGGTGGCACAAAACCCATCGTTTTTTAAAACTACTTCCCCATTGCTTACCACTTAGTCATTTCTTATGTAGCATTAAAATTTTTGTTTGAATCTGAAGAACAATAAAACCAGTGTTTGTGAAACACGAATGCCCCCGTTGGCATCTTTGTCAGTAAAACAGATCAAATTTAGTATCACATTTAAGGTCAAGGTCACAAGGTCAAATTTGGTATCAATGTAAATGTCTTGCCACATGGACTTCATATGTGAAATATGAAAGCCCTATCACTTACCATTCAAAAGTTATGGGTAAAGTTTAAATTTTCGAAATTAGGTCAAACTCCAAGGTCAATGTCACAAGGTCAAAAATTTTGGTATCCATGGAAAGGTCTTGCCACAAGAAATGCACATGTGAAATATGAAAGCCCTATCACTTACATTTCAAAAGTTTTTCCCAAGGTTAAAGTTTCTCAAAAGTAGGTCAAACTCCAAGGTCAAGGTCACAAGGTCAAAAATGTTGGTATCCATGGAAAGGTCTTGTCACAAGGAATACACATGTGAAATATGAAAGCCCTATGACTTACCATTCGAAAGTTATGCCCAAGGTTAAAGTTTTTCAAAAGTAGGTCAAACTCCAAGGTCAAGGTCACAATGTCAACAATTTTGGTATCCATGGAAAGGTCTTTTCACAAGGAATACGCATGTGAAATATGAAAGCCCTATGACTTACCATTCAAAAGTTATGCCCAAGGTTAATTTTTTTGCGGACAAACAGACAAACAGACAGACAGACGGACAGACCAAAAAACTGTATGCCCCCGAATATTCGAAGAAATACGCTAAGACAAATGTAGATTTTACAGATTCTATATCTAATCAGCACAAACCAATTTAAGTGTTTAATCATATACATGTATTAAGGAGGAGCAACCCAGTGTTTAATTCTTCATCCAAGTGGTAATTATTGTGCTCTGTTCGAATATATGTATGTTTTTGTTCGTTTGATAACTTTACTTTCTTTTTACGGTTATATACGTGTATTTCTGTAGATACATACAAATATGACTACCTTATCCTCTGTCTGACGGATACATGCCTTGCATATGTGAAGGAATAATCATAAACGGCTATGTATTTGACTACAATAGTATTTATTTCATCCTTAGATATCTGTGCAAATTTCATGAGCCCCCCCCCCCCCCCCGCATTGTTGAAAAGCCATATCAATGCGTCAACTTTTGTATTCTTCAGGTTGTAGCGAACATTTTGATATTCAACATGATATTATGCTTTTTTTCTGAAAATAATTGTTGTAAAACATGAAACGTGTGATGTCACCTTAAACAATGATATGAATTAGGAAAGGAAGGGATCTCCAACAAGACCCGGCTGCATCACCAACAGCAACACACCAAACACCCCAAGTGATAACACAGAGAAGACAGCAAGAGACAAGGAACAGCAAACGAGACATCAAACATCGAACATAAAAGACAGCACATAAATTAACGAGACCCATGGGGTTTAGTGCCACCTAGAGTGGCGTAGCTAAGGCAAAGTTGATAACGTGGATGTTTTTTGTGATTACCCCATGGATTTTGTTTTCGTGGTGATAATTATATAAGGCAAAGTTAATCACGTGGATGTTGTTCTTGATGACCCCATGCATAATTACATACGCCCGAAACAGTTTAACGAGATATCACACGCGTTTCAGTAGCCTCCCTTAGACGAGAATATTTAAGAAATCTCCACGCTGAAGATTTCCGATTTTCGTAACTTAAAATGTCTTGATGTTCTGGCTTTGTTATAATCGCTCGATTGGAAAGTCGATCCATTAGCTCAGAGGTAGAGCTCTTGTCCACCATGCGGGAAGACCGCGGTTCTAGCCTGAGCGCAGGGGTAATAATTCGATTGTTATTCGTATGTGAATACGAATGTTTTCTTTTTCTTTGCAAAGTAAAGGTAAGCGTAGAGTGACCAACAATAGTCAAATTTTTGCTGAAATTGAACTTACAAATGTATTTGAAAATTTTGTTAAGACTTTTTTACCTACATACATATGTCGCATCTATTCAGAAATAAGTCAGGTGTCAGTAAAGTGTTTGAATGTAGAGAAACTTATAATATAGTTACCCATGTGGTACATATGGTAATATCATTACACATGTTCACATACTGTCGTGTTATCACACAAAATCTGTATTCGGCTCTATTCATTTACATATTGACATCTTTGTGAATGAAGGAACACTGCTGTGATACTTCAAAAAGATGATTATATAAATTCGGATGCTTTTGTCTTTGGTCACACAGTAAAGAAAGATAACTCGAATTGTACTTTTAATTTTTTACATGATAATTTACACATTCAGTCAGATTTTGCAACATATAGTCTAGTTGCCAAATGGCTATTTTGGGGTGAACCCAAAAAAATGTTACGCACAAAATGTTTTTGCATGAAAGTGATGTTAATACCCTCTACTTTGATAATCCGGCGGATGCCACTCTGGCATCCTTGGGCATTTCGACATTTTGGGGAAAAAAGGTCATTTTTCAACGAAAACCGTTGAAAATTGGAAAAACGCAATTACTTTGTCCATGTTGTAGCTAGAACAACAAATTTGGTATCAAAAGAACAGCAATGCCATTGCCTTTAAGTCCCACGCTCATATTATCAATTTACTCGTCCATAAAATGGGGAAAAGTATTGATTTTCGATGAAAAACCGTTGAGAATTGGGAATATGTCATATCTTTTTTATACCGTTGATAAAACAACAATTTTTGTACCAAACGCACAATAAATGTATAGCCTTTCGTTTTAAATATCAGATTAGCAATTTGCAAGTACGAAAATGGGGGAAAGAATGAATTTTGAATGAAAAATCGCTGAAAATTGGGATATTGCAATGTTTTTTCCATGCTATAGTTAGAACAACTTGCTTCAAATTCAGAATTCCACTCAAGCAAATTGAATCTTCTTGTTTTGTTTTGTTTTTGCTGAAAACAGGTTTTAGATTGTAAAAAAAATCGGTTTAAAGAAATTCTAAAACAACAATTTTCGTATCAAAATGATTGCATATTAATAGTTTTAGATTTGCACTCTCTTATTACCCTTTATTCTACTCTAGATATATCATTCCAAATAGTATAAATGTCCTAGCATCATCTTACAATATCACACATCATTTCACGAAAAGAATGTTCCATTTTAATTGCATAACTCATACATTGCTTATTTGATGTTTGATGTCGTGTTTGCTGTTCCCTGCCCGTTTGGTTTCTCTTTCTGTGTTTGTCTTCTCTGTGTTTTTACTTGAGGTGTTTTGATGTGTAACCCAGTTTTGTTGGAGATTACCTCTTTTCTTATTGCCTTGTTTTTGTCATCAACATGCAGTTGTAATTCTTGTGTGCAACTACTTCTAACAACAAAGAACCCCTCTTACATGGTTGATCAAAATGCCTCCTTTGCATCGTACTCTGACAATTTTCTACTCCAAAACATTTACAGAATTAAAGAAAATTGAGCACAGAATTTGTCACATCTGTTTGTTACAGAGCTCAGATTTCATGTGCGACTACAACAAATCAACAGGATAACAGATAGAGGTTCAGACGCAATTGGCAAAATATTATCACAATAGGTCTCAACATTTATCTTAAATTTAGTTCTTTCAGCAGATCCAGGTTTGATTGAACTGCATCTTAAGAATGTTTCCTTATGCATGGCTAAAATATTTCGTTTTTATTGACATTTTATCGAAATTCTTCAATTAATAAAGTTGGTGGTAATGGTCATCCAAGAGTTTTGAACTCTGTGAGGAGGTTGTTTTACACCATAATTGTGCGTTCTTCGAGACCTCTGGGAAATCGGAATAGTGGGAGGGTTATGCGCACGTAATCCAGGATAACCACACCGTCTGCTATTTACGTGGCAGATGGCCGTCCGAAGTCGGCACCGGTTGTCCATTGGTATCGTTGGTTTATGTTTAGTCTTTTATGTTTCATGTTTCTATGATCTGAGTTGGTGTTCCTTGTCCCTTTTTGCGTCTCTTTCTGTGGGTGTCTGCTCTGTGTTTTTTTTTTTTTTTTGCATGGGCGTTTTGGGATTTTGCTGTGGGTGCTGCAACCTAGTGTTGTTGGAGATCCCCTCCTTTCTCTTATAGCCCATTTCATTCAATCGTACACTGGACCTGACCTCCAAACCATAGTAATTTTTTATGAATACCATGGCCTCAGTCACCATCTTTTCAATATCTGAATTAACTTCTCTCAAAGACACGGAACACCACTTCAAAAGATTTCCCACAGAACAACCTTTGTCTCTCCTATACCATCATATGTTGATAGTATCCATCACCATGATCTGTTCGCAATACCTACATCTTTAGAATAATGTGTAGAATGCGAGTTCTTAATCAATCAGATTGCTTTGTCGATCAAATGATTGCAAGAACATGTAATATCAATCAGTTGCACTTCATTTCATGAGATGTAGCTTTCTTGACTGAATCTTTTATGTCATTGTGATCGTAAGAAGGAGTCAATTGAATATCATTTAAATTTGCTCTCTGCAAAGTAATAGCAATTTCAAGTTCAGAAAATAGGGCCAGGGGAGCTGCTGGAGAGGATTTTGGCTGTGCCATGAAGTCACTTTAATTGACAGCATCACAAATGAGGATTTTTCTATCCGAAACACGTGTCTGGTGCATTAAAATTGGTTTAAAACTTTCTTCAAGAAGGTAGATAACTGGAACACTTATCATTGAACATCTGAAGTGTTTAGTTATTTTTAGAATTATATGACCAGAAACAATCAAGGTATTAATTCTGCCATTTAATGGTCAGTTGATACACCAGAGCCCTGCATACATCAATCGATCATCAGCTCCTAGGCATTCTTGTCGAATAGATAACCTGGAGCTTATTTTAAGAACATATTTCGAAGTTGCAAAACTGAAGTAATCTTTTTAACATTGAACAATGTCACCTCTAAGCAGGTCTTTAAGATCCACTTCAATGATTGAAAACAACTTCACAACCCTGGCAGAAATCATCTATGTTAAACATCTTCAAATTCATTAGCATCATTTAAAAGCAGATTAATTAACAGCGTGGACTAGACATGCACGTTTCGGATATTTAACCCTCGTCATTGATCCTCAATCCGAACAATGAAATATGGCCAAAATGTGTGATAACTATGTCCAAAATATAAGACGTAGCAAGATGACTAGGATATGATGCTACAGGACCCAGGTTTCAGAAATTTGTGACAATTTTGTAAACAGAAATTTTCGAATGCGTTTGAAACAAAGGAGGGGATTTCCAACAACAGCAGGTTGCAGCACCCTTAGCAAAACCCCCTATGCAAAAACACAAAGCAGACAAGCACAGAAAGAGATGCATAAGGGACAAGGAACGTCAACGCACAACACAGAAACATCAAACACAAAGGACTACACATAAACCAACGAGCAACCGGTGCCGACTTAGGACGGCCATCTGCCACGGAAATAGCAGAAGGTGTGGTTATCCTGGATTACGATTTGAAGAAACGACCAACCGAAATTGATCAAACTTGGCTACATGTATCCTCGGGGACTCCTGGTCCACCGGCAGTGACACTCACCGAGTGGTACAAATGTTAAACGTCTTCAAATTCATTAGCATCATTTAAAAGCAGATTAATTAACAGAGTGGACAAGACATGCACGTTATGTATCATAGACAGTAACCGCTTCCTTTGAACAATGCGTCTAATTTCACCCACATCGTTCAAAAGCTTGCTACAAGACTCCATGTACTAGTAAATTGGGTTTTTTTTAACTGTTGAATTGAATACTTATATCTTTGTTCTAGATTTTCTCTAAACGTTTTGCATTTTTCAAAGTCCCAACTTTGTATGGAAAAAAAAAACCCTTCAAAAATCAAAGTTTTCTCCCTCATTGTTCTTCACCCATTTTATTTATGAGCAAGTTGCTGAATATTTATTCAGATTAAAAGACAATAACAAAAACCTTTAATTTGGTACCATAATTGCAGAACCTCATACTAACTACAGTTTGAAAAAGTCATTGCATTTTGCAAATTTTCAGCGATTTTTCATCAAAGGGTAGTTGTTTTTCCCAATTTTTCGTACCAGCATATTGCAAATCTGACTTCTGTATTAATTAAAATGAAAGGCAATAAATTTATTTTGCGTTTGGTACCAAAATTGTTTATTTAGCTACAGAATAAAAAAAGATATGGTGTTTTCCCAATTTTCAACGATTTTTCATCGAAAATCCATAGTTTTCCCCATTTTATGGACAAGTGAATTGGTAAATTAAGCTTGAGACTTAAAGACAATAAAATTGTCGTTCTTTTGGTACCAATTTTGTTGATCTAGCTGCAGCATGGAAAAAGTAGTTGAATTTTTCCTATTTTCAACGGTTTTTCTTCGAAAAATTCCATTTTACCCCAAAATTTCGAAATGCCCAAGGATGCCAGAGTGGCATCAGCCGGATTATCAAATAAGAGGGTATTGACAACACTTTCATGCAAAAACATTTTGTGCGTAACAGATTTTTGGGTTTCGTGAATGGCACCTAGACTAATATGACGTGGTCATTGAATAATTTCTTTCTATAAGAATGTGCACAATATGTTGAGGGAATCATATGTGAAGTTTCATTTGAAAATCTTGGGCTGAAAAAATAATATAGCCAAAAAATGAGCATTTCCATTACAATCAATGGATGGCTAATAAGTCTGATCAATTTCAAAATCTCAAAATTTTGGATGGTGACCTCCTAATATTGTCCCTTACATTTGAATTAAATTAGGAAATCAGAATTATGCTTTTTTCTGAAAATAAGTGTTGTATAACACGAAACATGTGATATCACCTTAAGGACATATACGGGTCTTGGGATCTTTACTCTCTGAAGCTCAAATTCAATAGCCTTTTTAAAGAGCTCTAATTGATTTGGATAATTAAGAAATTTTGAGAAAAATGTGTGGATGCTTTAGCATACAATAATACAAGCATATATCTTTTCTTTTTTACTTTGTGATTCCCTATAATTCAAGTCATCGATAAGACAAAAACATTCACAGAGCCAGCATTTCCGGTTGCTATAATTCCCCCTGAATTTGTACATTAATTTATACTTTTGTTTAATGTTCTGGCATTTTAGAGTTGTTTCAATCGAAATAAGGAATATCAATGTTGTTTTTCCACATTGGACATTTTCGAAAATCGAAGGAAAATCGATATTACACCTTGACGAGAATTAAACATAACTACGGCGTCAAAGAGAGACTTGGGTCTTTCTGCAAGCGCGTTTTGTTTTGGGCATGCGTCGTATTAAATAACATTTTATCTGTTTTTTTTTTTAGTTTGGAGGACGCATCTTTCTGTGTTTCTAAAGTAAAAAGCATATTTTATTCGAGATTTTGCTCTCTTTCAGTAAAATATTCTTTTTCGTCTAATTCGTCACATTCCAGTAACGTTACCTCATATTAAAACATTTCGAAAAAAATTAAATTGAAAGTATCTAATAAATGTTATACACAATCTTCCTCATGAAAAAATTATTCTACATAAGATTATGAAGACTAAAAAAGTGTTCGGTAAGAAATTTGACCAGTATATATATATATGTATATGTTTATGAGGGGGTGGACAGGGTCAAAGGGAGGGGGAGAAAAGGGTGGAGGGGAAGGAGGAAAGGGGTGGGAGGAGGGAGAGAGGGGGACGGGAGGGGGGAAGAGATATAATTGGGTGGGTAACAGTAACAAATAAATTAGGAAATTACTTTAAATATAAATAATCTTGCTCTTATGCGTTCATGTACATAATCTCAATTTGAAAATAATGCCACGAAATTCATCTTTATATACCTTAAAATTTTTGCTCGCCGCAATTTTTAATTTATTTTTCACATATTTCAGGCTCGCTTCGCTTACCTAGGATTTTCATCTAAACAGGCATATTTTTTTTCAAGGTTTAAAAAAGGAAATAACCCAAATAACCTCACTATTGCAACAATTTACACTTTTAAGTTTAAACATTTGTCTTGACCCCAAAGACCCCCTCCCCCACTTTACAAAGTTTACTTGTATCTTATATCTAGTTTGCAGGCATTCTTCAAAGCAGCCATGTATATTATATTTAGTGAGTAGTCGTTCAGAGGGGTCAGACGTGTTTTTAACAGCTCCGAAATATATACGTTTAAAACTCGAAAATTTTGAAATGTCGATATAACTTTTACGATAGTGGCTATGTCTTGTGATGTGGAAGTTATGTGGATGTTTTTTATCTGAAAATGACGGAAAAAAAAAAGGTGCAAAAAGGAAAAAAACTTTCAGTTCATCTTCAAGTTCTGACTTGAATAATAGTGATCAGGCCATTAATGCCGAGGGCAATATAGACACGATCAGTCTTATACACGACGTAAATGTGTTACTGTATGGAGAGCAGGGAAGGTCAACCGTGACCCCTATTCCTACACCTGCTGCTGCTCCTGTCGTACTTACGGTTGACACGAATACTGTAACCGCATCAACGCCACGAATGACGGATCAAAGGTCAGCACCCGATTCCACAGTTCTTATACACAGTAAGCTGGACTTTATTGTCACGAAACTTAAAAAACTTGACGTCATTGAAGAGTCCCTTCAAAAACTAAGTATCATAGTATGTGATCTGAACACTAGATTGACCTCTGTAGAAAAGAAAAGTGCAGAATTTGAAACCGCAGTGGATTTCTTTTCCGAAAAAGTGGATGAATTTAATATCAAATGTTCAAAACTTGACGCAGTGGTTAAAAGGTCTGAAGAGCAGAATGCAGCACTCTATACACTTAAATCAAACGTACATGACATGGATGCTAAGCAAAAGGCTATGGAGGGTAAAACAAATGAACTTGTGCGTCATGAATCCATGATTCTCCATCTATCCAGGGATGTTGACCGTATGCGCAAAGAGCGGAAGGACCTTGAGGAGAAGGTCGTCGACCTACAGCGACGATCTATGAAAATGAATCTCATTTTCCATGGTCTCGAAGGGGAGCGTAGGGGTGAAGATACAGAGCGCAAGGTGCGTGTGTTCCTTCGCGAGCAGCTGGGCGTGGACTGGGACATAGCCTTCGCCAATGTACATCGGTATGGGCGTTTCGTTAGAAACAAGCCAAGGCCCATCGTTGCTCGTTTCATGTATCAGAAGGACTTAGATTTTGTGCTCGAGCGATCGCACATGCTGCGGGGGTCTCCCTTCGGAATATCACAGCAATTCCCTGGGGTCGTCGAAGAAAGACGTCGTGTACTGCTTCCGATCATGCGCAAATATTGGGACGAGGGATACTCCGTTAAACTTGTGCGCGATCGACTCTATATTGACGGCTAGTTATATGATCCTGAAGACGATTTAGTCATCCAAGTTCCGGGTACATGTAATAATATGGACGTAGACCCATCCGGGGATGCCACCCACCCAAAGGAGTCCGACAGTAGCGGATAGGACAGCGGCGAAAGGAGGCCGGCGTCGTTCGAATCTGACAATCTTACTTTCCTATCGTGGAATGTAAATAGAAGTTTGAGGAAAAAGCTTAAAGATTGTTCATTTGTTTCTTTATTGTGTACATATGATGTTATTTTCTTATCTGAATGTTGGGTCGAACGTGATTTTTGTATAGAAGACAACTCAATTTGTAGTAATTATGAAGTAAAAATTTTCCCGAGAAGTAAAGGCAAGGGGGGTGGTATGGTGTTGATGTACAGGGCAGAGTTAAAAGATAAAATTACATTCATAAAATCGGTTTTTGATACTGCATTTTGGATCAAAATAGATAAGAATATAATTAATAATGGTAATGATGTATTTTGTTTGTGTGCTTATATTCCACATGAACATAATGTTTACTATAAACTTTATGATGTAGATCTGTTCAATGAAATCGAAGCTGATATAGCTCATTATAGCTCAAATGGCAATATCATTGTAATGGGCGATTTAAATAGTCGGATTGGTGCAAATCTTGATTATATTGAGAATGATCAAATTAATAGAAATGTGCGTGATTCATTGAATGATTTATTTGATTATGAAAGTGACACAGAGATGCCAGTAAGACATACTGAAGATTTGAATACGAATGGGTTTGGAAGAAATTTATTAAATCTGTGCAAAACTACGAGTTTAAGGGTTTGTAATGGTAGAGTACGAGGTGATGAAAGCGGTAAAATAACTTTCTATAATCACTTAGGAAGCAGTGTCATAGATTATGCCTTAATTGACTGTCATATGTTAAAATGTATTCATAGTTTCCATGTGTTAGATTTCAATGAATGGTCAGATCACGCCCCTATTGTTACAAAACTAAAAGGCATGACATTTGTGTCTGATAATTGTGACGATCGGTTTTTGATCAATGATAGTCAGCAAGCTGAAGTGTCAGTAAACTCATGTTTTTATAGATGGAATAGTGATTATGAAACTGAAATGCGACATAAATTATGTGACTCTGAGAGTCGATTGTTGTCTTCGTTAATTGGTATTAACAATAGCGAAACTGATATAGATAACTGTTTGTCAAATTTTACTGCAATTTTGAATGAAATTTTTGAACCATATTGTAAAAGAGAAAGAGTAATACATTCTAATAACTCAAAGAAAAATATAGAAAACAAACCATGGTTTGATGACAGGTGCAAATCTTTACGTAACCTATATCGCAAAGACCTTTGATGTTTTAATATTGATAGATCTCATTCAAATCGTTTTTTGTTGATTAATAGCAAAAGAAATTATAAGAATTATGTTTCTAGAACTAGATCATCATTTGAAAGACACAGAGGTAATCAATTAGAGTATCTTAGAAAAAAGAATCCAAAAGAATTCTACAAACAGTTTAAGAAGAAAAAGACATTGAAAAATTGTGATCTTGCAATTGATGATTTTTTCAATCATTTTAAGAGTTTATGTTTATCAAAAGATGATCAATGTGAAATCAATATGCCTGAGGACATGGCATGTATTTTTGAAGATTTAGATTCAGACATCGAGGAGGATGAAATTATTAAAGTTATTAGAAAACTCAAAAATAATAAATCACCGGGTCTTGATTGTTTGATAAACGAGTATTTTTCCAAAATGTCTGATGTACTTTTACCTATGTTGAAAATTATTTTTAATGCCATTTTAAGAAATGGTTATATACCTAGAATTTGGTGTGAAGGTGTTATTATTCCGGTTCATAAGAAGGGGGATCCTAATATTACAGATAACTACAGAGGTATCACACTCATGAGCTCTTTGTTGAAAATTTTTACTAGCGTTCTGAACGACCGATTAATGACTTGGTCTGATTCTAATCATGTACTCACTGATGCACAATTCGGATTTCGTCCAAATTACGGTACCACTGATGCTATTTTTGCCTTGCATAGTTTAATTGAAAAATGTTTATCAGAAGGAAATAGATTATACTGCTGTTTTATTGATTTCAAAAAGGCCTTCGATTCCATAGACAGAAAAAATTTGTTCTTTAAATTAGCTAAATTAGGGGTAAGGGGTAAACTTATAAGTGTTATTTCTTCACTATACTCTGAAGTGAAAAGTTGTGTAAAATATCTTTCTGAATTTTCTGATGTCTTTAATATTGAAATGGGAGTTTTACAAGGGGAGGCATTATCATCTATATTATTTTCCATGTACCTAAACGATTTTGAAAGTATCTTCCTGAAAAATAATTGTAATGCTATTGACCTACAAGAGTTGTCTCTCTTTCTCCTCTTATATGCCGACGATACTGTCTTATTGGCCAAGTCTGCAATCGATCTGCAGAATATGTTAGACTCATTACAAGAATATTGCGATGCATGGAAGCTCACAGTCAATGTTCAGAAAACAAAAATAGTTGTATTTCGTAAATCAAGTAGGATTTCACATAATCTCGAATGGAACTACAAAGGAGAAAATATAGAAATAGTTAATAGTTTCAATTACCTGGGCTTGAATTTATTTTACACTGGAAATTTCAGGCTTACAACAAAAATTATTGCATCACAGGGTCGAAAATGTATGTATAGTCTTAAAAGAAAATTCGAAAATGTGTATTTTAATTACGAAACGAAACTTAGTCTTTTTGATACTTATATTTCTAGTGTACTTAATTATGCAGGGGAAATCTGGGGGTTTTATAAAACAGATTTCATCGAAAAAATACATTTAGAATACCTGAAGTATGTTCTCAAAGTCAAAAAATCTACTCCTAATATGATGGTATATTCAGAACTGGGAAGGTCACCACTATATATTAAATTTTATTTACAAATACTGAAATATTGGATTAAGCTCTTAAAGACAGAAAACTGCATTCTACAAAATGTTTACAAAGATATGTTGTACAGAATAGATAATGACAATTGTAATAGTAATATGTGGCTTCTGTGTGTTAGAAATATGTTATTTTCGTTGGGTCTCAGAGACTTATGGCTCTGCCATAATGTTACAAATGACAAACTTTTTTTGAGTGTTTGTAAAACTCGCTTGACTGATTGCTTTTTGCAGGAGCGAAACTCATTTTTTGAACGTTCTTCGAAATGTCTTTTCTATAAGCATATTATTGACAGGTTCACTTTACAGTTCTATCTTACTACAGATTTACCTACAAAATTTATATCTATTATTACTAAATTTAGACTTTCTGCTCACATTTTAAATATTGAGGTAGGCAGATATTCCAATATTGCTCGTCAAAACAGATTATGTCCTGTATGTAACTCAGTTGAAGATGAGTATCATTTTGTTCTAGTTTGTCCTCTATATGATAATATAAGACGAAATTGTATAAAACCATATTATTGGAGGAGACCTTCATCCTTTAAATTAGTACAGCTTTTATCTTCAGTTAATGTTAAAGAATTATTTTCATTAGGAAAGTTTCTGCTCGAATCTTTTAAGATACGTCATAATGCTGTAAATCTATCGATTCATAACTCATAACTTGTATTTTTATTGAACCTCCTTTCGCAACACATTACAATAGCTCATTTTCATGTTACATGTATATCTTTTCATTGTCTCTATGAACTTAATGTATATTTATTGTACTGCATTGTTATATGCCTATAAGTTTATACTTTTGGCGAATAAACATTACATTACATTTCCTATAATCCATATATTTTTGGACATGCCCTATTTTCCTTATATAACCCAAATTTTCCTATATTATCCCTGTAATTTAAGATTTCATTGAAAGCAAAATCGTGCTCTTAAATGATAATATTGCTGTCCATCCTAAAAAAAATTCCGGCTCGCTTTGCTCGCCAAAGCTTTCTGTTACACATTAAAATTTGCCTGTGCATTACAGATTTATTAGTATTATATATATGTAACGGGATTTGGCTAGTTTTCCTGTGTATCACCACAAGGTTGATCTATCAAAGCAAAGTTGATATATATTTACAAAGTTCAAGATAATTCTGATAGATAAATCAAGAGCACGTAAAGTTCAACAACGATAATTTATTATATTATATAACTAGGATGTGACGTCGTTTCTGATTGGCTGACGCGCGAGTCATTATTTTCCGATAATGACCGCTGACGGAAGATAATGACTCGGTGTGGTATTTGTCTTGATTTCAGTACTTTCGAAAAAAAATTTTTTTAGTTATTTTGTTAAATATCAAAAGTTTAGATATACATTTCACAAAAAAAGTGCAATTAATTAATGCGATTAGAGTTTTTGTGTATATATTGTTTTGAACCATTGTTTCAATCATATATAGTCTAACTTTTCCTTATATAATATAACAAATAAGGACTTGGCCTCGGTCATTATGTCATTACAATGAAATAAAGACCTCGACCAAGTCCATATTTGTATAATAATTTATAATAGAATAAATCTGTACTTAAATCCAGCATACTAATAATATTAACGATCCTGATGAAAATGGAGAAATAAATGACAACTCAGTATATAATATCAATTTACCCGCTTAACATAATCAACAATAAATGAAAGTACCAAAGTAATTACAGTAAAAATGAAAATGCGTCTGGTCTCCGCGACAGAATGTAACAGAATGATGCTTTCTCCGTATAGTAACTTCGAACAGGCCGGGTTATGACATCATTTACATAGACCCGGCCGAGGCACAACAATGAAATAGAAATAGAACAGGACGTTAACATTACATATACGTGGAATTATGGACATTCTAAAAATAGATACCTCAAACTTCTACACATACATGTAATTCAACAGATAGAAAAAACTTCTTTGCTCGAACTTTGTAAGAAAAAAAAAATGATTTTGCCTTAATGCGGATCGAAAAAAGAAAAATTCATGCCCCGACAACGAAAAAAAAAAACAAAAAAAAAAACAAGCCGCCCCCACGCCTTGATATTCAAATGGACCGCCCAGTTAAAAACATGGCAAAATATTTCAGTAAAGGTTATAGAAACGTGATTTTGTATGGTTCCAGAAATATCAATTAAAAATTTTTGGAAACATTTCATTAAATTTGTCCAGCGATCTTAAATGTTGTTAAAACGTTTTAAAAACCTTCCATACAACTGCACAGTGTTTTAAAAATGTTCTTGGAACGTTTCAGCCGAACCAGTTTGAAACAATACAAAAATATTTCGAAAATGTTTTGTGTTACCTTGGCGTGTCTATAAGCAACAGTTAAGTAATGTACGCTCGTGTGATTTAGAAGTTTTCTAAGGTCTTTTTCTATTTACTCGTATATACAATGTGATAAGTATGTCAGTTTAGTGCATTGCCATACATGTATTTCCTTTAAGCACGGGGACTTTTAATTAAAAAGAGAGGAGGGAGGAAGGGGTAGGGAGGATGGCGAAAGGGGATCGAGAGGGGGGAGGTGGGGGGGGGGGGGGGGGGGAGGAAGGGGGCAGGAGGGGGGAAGTGGCACCACCCTGTCCCCCCATATATAGTATAGCTACGCCACTGACCTTAATACTAGAACAATGTATGTAGAATAATTCTCGCTTGACCCACAAATTGATACGTGGTGCGTTTTTTTTTTTTTTTTTTTTTTTTTTTTTTGGTCGGGTATCCATCTCTGAAAATGCATGCGTTCCCGATCTTTGATAAACAAGAAATTGTTACCTATCATTCGGCCAAGTAAAACAAACAATTTGTGTTTTACTTGTTTATTCTGTCAGGTAAGTATCCATACTGTGATATTCAACTCGGAATGCTAATTTTTTTTAAGTTAGTGTAGAAATCGTGGCTACGTAAGATCAGATAAGAATGAAAGCTTTATTAAACAGGGTACCTTTTTAAATATCGCAAGGAAAGCACGATCTACGAATGCCTGCATAGTGCATATATGATAATATTTGATAGTTTCAGACAAAAAGAAACAAAACTTACCAGAATGTATTTACCAGACAATTTACATCAATTAGACTAATAAGGAAGTAACATACCCCCTACAAATTACTGTGCCATTCCAATGTGTCATGACAATAAGAAATACACAAATTATCATTCATTATGTGTTCATTTCCTTTGCATCAAAGGAATACAAAGGAAGAAGAAACCGAAAGTAGATTTTGCTCGATATCGATTAAGAAAATTATTTAAACCTTTTTCAAAACAGTACTATTGCCATCTTTTGAATTTTTTTTTTTAGCTTTTACTGCAATTGTATTTCTTACCGTTATTGGTTTATTTTACTGTCCTCCATTGTTACTTGTAAGCTACCAGATATGTATACAAATATGGCTGTTCTGTTTCCAATGCGAAATAAAGTCAGAGGTACATAAGGGTTACTGATTATTTACTTCCTTAATAATTTTGAAAGACAATATTTTGAAGGTTATGATCTTACAGCGAGTTCTCCGAATTTTATCTTACAGGTCTTTGTCATGTTGATACCTCAAAATAGATGTCCTTTTTGTCTATATTTGTCTATATTTTAAAAGTGCAATGTCGCACCATTTAATCACCCTATTGCACCACATATTAAATATGCACACGATAGACACTCAAGTCAATGCTTTCTATCCGTTGGAAACGCTAAAGAATGAAGCACACATTTAAGCAAGCATTGGATCATTCGGTTCAAAAGTCTTACCCTTTTTGTAGCATTCATTTGTCAGTGGTGAGACGAATACATCGATTCATTTCCAAGGTCAGAGGTCAAACGTCAGAGTCAATATTTAATTGGGCAAAAGTATTACAACAATACATGTGCCCTTTTCCCTGGCACTGATAATGTAATATGGACAATCTAGAGGTCATGATTTATTTGAATATTTATCAAACTTTGTATGCGAGTTGCTGATGTTTGAGGCACGACACAGAATTGTTTCATGGACAGAACTTAATGTTTCAAAAATATCAAGATCAGAATTTGCAGAAATAAATCTACTTTGTTGCCAGTCTAGAAAATCCTTTTTTGGAACAAGTTGAGGAAATAAACATATTTACCACGCTATGTTATGATTTTAATGTGGTCAGTGTAATAACACCATTTGGTGTTTTATTGTAGTATTTGGTGTCCCTCTCCCTTTGGCGGGTTTTACTGTGCATGTCTACCCTGTGTTTTTCACTTGGTGTGTACGATGTTTTGCTGTGGTTGCTGCAGAACAGTCTTGTTGGCGATTCCATCTTTTTTCTTTCATTCGAAAGGACTTATGTCGGGGCAATCGTTTCTATCATTTTTTTTCCTACATGGGCAAATATCAGAGATTGGACAATAGTATTTGTAAAAGAAAAAAACAACAACAAAACAATTGGTAGGGGAAACACAGTATCACTAGTTAAACTTTTATTGGCATAGTGTAAAATGTGCATTGGATTGGACGATTGGATTGGACTAAAAAATTGGACTGGATTATTGGATTGGACGAACATTTAAAAAAAACTGTTCTCTTTCAATTATCTTGCTTTTGAATGTTTTTTAACAAAGAACAAATGATAGTTCATGCCTTTTCTGACTCAAAATTTAGCAGAGTTGTGTCGATTTTTATTAAAAAAGATTTAGATATTGAAATAATTGATAAACATGTATCATCTGATGGTAGAATAATTGTTTTAAATGCAAAACTTAACAACAAATACTTTTCTTTTTTGAACGTATATGCACCAAATGAAGAAAAATCAAAGGTATGTTTTATAGACAAGGTAAAAAAATTCATTATAAATTATGCTGAACATCAATATAATATGTATATTTTTGGTGATTTCAATTGTAATTTTGAAAAAGAAAAAGATAAAAGCCAAAAAAAAGCTAAAGCAACTTTTAGTACATTTTGACTTAATTGATATCTGGGATAACTTGCATAAAAATTTAAAGGGATATACATGGTGTGACAGTTAAGATATCCCTAGGAGTAGAATAGATTTCATTTTCACAAATAATTTTAATGTTCAAAATGTAAAATCTATAACCGTAAGACGAATACCTGGAAATCATAGCCATAACATTAGAATGACGGACCATAGATATTTGAATTTGAAAGTTAATATTTATAACTCTAAAAGAGGCAAAGGTTATTGGAAACTAAACTCTAATCTTTTGAAAGATGAAACATATAGAATGGGTATTAGAACAATATTAAAAAAAACCTCGAAAATGATGACCCCATACGAAAATGGGAAACTTTCAAATCAAAAGTAAAAGATTTTTCAATAAATTTCTCTAAATATAACAAATCAAAACAAATTGAGAAAGTTAAAATGTTGGAGTCAGGACTTAACGAAATAGAGACCGGAAGCTACGCAGAGTTTAATTTAAAGCGAAAGAATGAAATAGAAAAAGAACTTGATGATATTAATAGAGATTCTGCCAAAGGAGCCATACTTAGGTCAAAGTCAAATATGTTACTGAAGGAGAGCGAAACACGAAATTCTTTTTATCCTTGGAAAAACAACATCAAGAAAATAATACCATTAGAGAAATAAAGAATGATAAGGGAAAATACCATGATAATGAAGATATTTTAGATGCAATGTGTGATTTTTATTTAAATTTATATAAATCTAAAAATATAAACAATGAAAACATTGATGAATATCTCTCCAATATTGAAACCCCCTTTCTTATCAGACGCAAAGAAAAATGACCTTGAACAAATAATTTCTAAAAACGAAATTAAAGAAGCCGTGTTTAATATGAAGAAAGGTGTTAGCCCCGGACTGGACGGACTGAATACAGAATTCTACCAGTCCTTCTGGAATGATATTGAAAACCTTTTTAGTGAATTAATAGTTTTTATTTTTGATAAAAAAGAATTAAGCTTTACACAAAGACTAGCAGTAATTACTCTTATATTCAAAAATGGAGAAAGAAATCTGTTAAAAAACTACAGACCTCTTAGTCTTACCAACACAGACTACAAAATTATTGCTTTTGTTTTGGCAAAGCGAATACAAAATATTATTGATAATCTTATTGGTGATCAACAATCAGCATATATTAAGGGTCGAACGATTAGTCAGAATGCAAGATTAGTACTTGATCTTTTCGAACATTGTGAATCTGATGATAATGAAGGTCTTTTGCTTTTTCTTGATTTCCAAAAAGCATTCGATTCAGTTGAATGGAACTTCTTATTTAAAACACTGAAAAAATTTACCTTTGGAGAAAATTTTATTTCATGGATAAAAATTCTTTACACTAAACGAATATTCAGATTGAAAAATAATGGATGGATAACAAAAACATGTCATATGGAGCGTGGAATCAGACAAGGCTGCCCTGTCTCTGCGATATTATACTTATTTGTAGCGGAAATATTGGCACTTAAAATCTCTCAAAATAAAGATATAGAAGGTATAAACATAAATGGTAATGAAATAAAGACAATACAACACGCGGATGATTTGACACTATCTTTAAAAAATGAAAAATCTCTACAATATTCTCTACATGATATTGATACATTTTGTGATATAGCTGGTTCTAAAATCAATCTACAGAAAACTAAATGTATACTTCTAGGATCTTTGAAAAATAAATACACAGATTTGTTCGGGATTGAAATTACAAATAAAGCGATCAAATGTCTAGGAATTTACCTAGGACATGATAAAATTGAATGTTATCATCAAAATTGGATTAAAACGCAGGAAGATTTAGAAAAAACTATTTGAATCCTGGAAAAAGAGAAAACTAACTATTTTTGGTAAAACTTGTATAGTTAATTTTTAAGCCCTATCGAAACTAATTTATAAATTAACTGTCCTACCATTTCCCGATGAGACGTTCATAAATAAAGTCAAGTCAATAATATTTAATTTCATTTGGAATAAAGTAGACAGAATTAAGCGAAACACGCTTATAGGAGATATTACTGAAGGGGGGATTGGTATAATAGACTTAGAATCGAAATTAAAAGCATTAAAAGCAGCATGGATAAGACGACTATTTAACAGAAAATGTATATTATATGACATCCTTAATTCACATCTAAAAAACTTCAATATATCCCCAGAGTATTTGATAAAAACTAGCGAAAAGAAAATAAAAGAATTTTACTTTATTACCTCCCTTTTATCAAGAAGTTATCTATTGTTTCAATCAAAGTAAAAAAGATGGGAAACTAGAAAATTATTCAGATACCGAACTACTTGTACAACCAATATGGAGTAACTTAAATATTAAATACAGAAATAAAACGATTTTCTTTAAGAGCTGGATAAAGAGTGGATTTCTTTATGTTAGGACTTACTTCACTCAAACGGGAAGTTAAAGACATTAGACGAGATAAAAGTATGCTTATATGATAAACGAAACTGGATATGTGAATTTAAAGTTATAAAGGAAGCTCTAAAACCTATCATTGCCAAACTTAATAATCCTTTTCTAATTCCTAAAGAGACAGACAAGTTTTCATTTCTATTTTGGGAAGGATATCATAATATTAAAGAAAAAAATTGTAAATTCTATTACAGGAACTTTATCAGCCAAAAATTTACTAAGCCTTTACATCAAAGTTTCTATTCACGAGGCACAAATTTATAAAAATAAAATAAAATCTATAAATAACAAAGAAGTGTCAGAATTCAATCATAAATTACTTAACAATATACTATGTACGAATCAATTTTTATCAAAATGTAAAATCAGTAATACTTCAAATTGTGTAAATTGTAATTGTATTGAAAATGTTAAACATCTAATTTATGATTGTTCAATTGTTCAAAATCTGTGGAGAAAATTGGGACGAGTGTTGAAATTTGATATTAATTGGAAACATATAGCTGTTGGTTTTTATTTTGAATCAAATGATAAAATATTATTTTTTAATGAAATTATATCATTTACAGCATTTATCATTTACAAATTTAAGATGAAGAGTCCATTTGAAAAATCAATAGAAAATGAAAATTCACTGTTAAAATTTTTTAAGAAAAGAATTGATTCTTTATATATTTATAATCCGAATTCTAGATTGGTGAAATACAAAAACGTCATTGGTAAGTTAAAGCAAATTCTTTGAGTTCATGATTACACAATGTGATTCATTATCATAACTTATGTATGATTGTAGAAAATGTGTCTATACTTTAATGTTAATTTCTAACTCAAACATTCAAGTAGTATATCTCGTATATTTTAGTATACTTCATGTTATCAACCTTTCCTGACCCGGGATCGGTTTGAATTTGTAAAAGGGTTTATTGTAATCTATTAATAAATGTTAAAAAAAAAACAAAAAAAAAACCCCCAAAGAACAAATGATTTATTTTCGAAGCTGATTCAGCTTATGCTATACCCCGACGTCTGAGTCTGATCCATAATGGGATTTTGAGTTGAACACAATGCTTGGGATACTGACCTACATTTTCTACTGAAATGACTCGATTAGGAAGTTTTGGGTAGCTCAGTATAAGAAAAAGTGAAAAGTAATCAAACTTTCACAAAGTGAATGATCTGAATAATCTAAGGTTGCGTAGTTGAATCTAATCATCAGATACTGCATCTGACCTACTTTTTCCTCTTGAATGATTTTGTTTATAATAGCCAATTTAAGCGATTGCTATATTCACCAAACGTGCACTCTGGAGGGATCTTTGGTCAATTTTTTTATGATTTGACCTTGACCTTCTTTTCCATTCTGATTCTGCATTAAATGGCCTTTCAGCATTTCTGCGCACTACACTTGCATATTAGATGCATCTCTGTCATACTTTAACAATATTTCATTAATTAATCTAGACCCACATTTTCCGTTTCAGGGATCTGCAAAGTACAAATGGTATATGTACCAAACTTGCATTTTTGATGAACGTTTTGAGTTATGACCTTGACCTACTTCCTCTGCTTCAAATATTTCTTATATTATCGCCAATATTGGGCACATTACACATGGTACATGTTGCGAAATCTCAAATTTCAAATCAATTTGAAGACGTTTACATTTATAACACTTTGTGAGTGTCACTGCTGGTGGACCAGGAGTCCCCGAGGGCACATGTAGCCAAGTTAGATCAATTTCGGTTGATCGTTTCTTCAACGCATTCTAAATTTCTGTTTTCAAAATTTCTTGAAATTTCTAAAAGGTGGGTCCTGTAGCATCATATCCCACCCATCCTGCTACGTCTTTCGGTACACTTTTTCGACATAGTAATTTTCATACCTTTTTGGCATATTACATTGTTCAGATTTAGGATCACTGATGAGGGTTAAGTACCCGAAACGTGCATGTCTGGTCCACGTTGCCAATTTATCTGTTCTTAAATGATGCTATTCAATTTGAAGACGTTTACGGTACTATACACCGTCATTAATTATTTTGATCTGTAGGTTGTATACCATAAGTCTATATTTTAGAGAAAAGTTAGGTCCTCTTCTCATTTACTTTAATGCTTACACAGAAAAGTAACTAATGTAATTGGGCTGCCATTAGGCGAACTCATAATTTGAATTACCCAATATTTTACTGTATTTTTGATTTGTATCATGTAAGAAGTCGATAGACAAAAGAAATTTAACTTTCTATTACACTCCGTCTTACTATTATTTGTTCTTAGTTAGATAACATTCAAAAGCAAGATAATTGAATGAGCAAAGTTTTTTGAAATGTTCTTCCAATCCAATTATCCAATCAAATTCGTCAGTCCTGTCCAATCGTCCAATCCAATCCAATCCAGATTTTACACTATGCCACTTTTATTTACTTTCTGTTATGGAGAAGTTTAAGAAAAGTTAGAGTCGGCATGTGGTTGTTTTGATAAGAAGATCAAAGAAGCTGGGAAAACATCAAGAAATGGAAGAAAGTTGTCTTTTACGACATCATCGGGATTGACAAGGAACAGGGTCAACAATATTATTGAATCAAAAGATACGAAAATTTTCCTAAAAAATATGTCAATCTTCAAGGTTAATATGACAAGGCCAAAAGTTTGGGTATCTGAAAAAAGGTATTGTCAGAAGTAACACACATGAGAAATAATAAAACCCTTGTTATGTATTTATGCTATGATATCTTTCATCATTAACAGCTGGGCGAAATGGCACCGTAATGACAAACAGACAGAAACATGTACATTTGAAATATGAAAACCATATAATTTACTAATCAGATATTAGGACCAAGGTTAAAAGTTTATAGAAATAGGTCAAACTCCGAAGTCAAGGTCACGAGATCAAATTTTGGTACTAATGGAAAGGTTTTGCTATGTACAAGGAATTTACATGCAAAATTTGAAAGAACCTCTTACCTCAAACACTATCAATATCATCCTCACACCATTGTTAATGATCACCTTGTTGTTTGATACAATGTTATAATATGAAATGAATATGCTCACGAAATAAACAAAATTCTACACAAATCTTTCTGTTTTTATCAAATAGTCATTTACACTGGTGTTGCTGAAATGTATGTTTGCAAACTAAAATATCTATATTTTTCACAAAAGTTCTGAATTAAATTTCAATGCTGCAAATTTATCCGTTTATAGATGATGCTATTGAATTTGAAGACCTTTAACATACTAAGTCAGTATTCCCATGAGCACATCAATATTCCCGGTAATATATAATTAACGAATACAAAGCAATAGTTATGTGTTATTTTTCTTGTATTCAACAGGAATGTCAAGGTTATACAAAGATAGACATTTACCTTATTCAGCATGATATATACATATTTAATAGGATTTCAGTAAAAATATATATTAAAGTATATTATACGTTACATTTTCAAAGTTTGCACTTTTTTATACTTAAGATATACAAGTAATATGATAATATAATACCTTAAATGATAAACTCCTATCATTTTTATCCATACTTTTCATACAATTATGTCTTGGAAATAAGATATGAAGTGATAAAAGGATTGAATAGTAAAGTTTCACCGTAAAATAGTTTAAAATACTACATTTTATGTATTACTTGCATACATTGGCTCCATGAAGGGATAAAACTACGAGGTGCTTCACTTAACTATCTCTTTCTTTGGCCACGCAATGACAAGACATAGGGTAATCAAAGATTGCATAGATCTCCGTAGCAGATTTTTGTCAAAAATCAAACGACTTACGTATTACCATGAAGAGTTGCATCTTATCCTTGTCCTATCCCTTTGATGGCTAAAGATACAACCAAAGTAGGTATGTAAAAGGTCAAGGTCATTACTTTACTGGTCATTGTCTTATATGAAAGGTCTTGGAATATAATAAATAAATGCATGAAATAAAAAATTCCTTTCACAGGGTTGGACAGTAAGTGTTTTGAATATTTTCCCTGACATGGTCGCAATAACACTTTCTTTATAGACATAATCTCAGAGAGTGCATGTATTTTACATATCGATTTTATTTTCGTGCATGAACATCGACAGCTGGTGCGGCTAGTCAACAAGGGATGCTTACTCCTCCCGGGCACCTGGTCCCACCTCTAGCTTAATACAGAGAAAGTATGTCCTTTACATGGAACCAAAATGTCAAAATTATCATGGACTCTTGTGAGGAATATGCAAGACGTTGGAGAAAGAAAGAGGATGTACAGCTCGACACCCTTTCCGAATATATTAAATCCATCAGAGGGTTACTTTTATCTAGAATTAGCCGATTAAAATCAACCGTGAACACTAGATTCGAGTCTATATTTGAAGACCCTGATGTTATCACAGAGCTTACCTACCTCCAAGAACATTATGTCATCACACCAGCGGACAAAGCCTCAAATAATTACACATTTACTTGCAAAAAGTACTATTTCGACATTCTAGTTAAAGAGTTGGGTTTAAATTCGACACCTGGAAATCCCACTTACATCCCAACAAACCATTCTGCCTCTGAAATAATAGACTTCATTTCATCCGTTAATGATATAATTTTAGAATCTGGTCTTGAATTAGATTTAGATATTATCCTTAATGGAAATCTTAACCTCTCTTATGACAAAAACTTAAGAATATTTCATCTTGTTCATAGATTCATTCCACTGTCAAAACGCATTTGATAATTCTTTAAAATTATTGATATTATTCGAATTCTCTCTCTCTCTCTCTCTCTCTCTCTCTCTCTCTCTCTGTTTTTGAGTTGTATATATTACACATTACAATGATTTATTTGTTCACTGTATCGTTTATGATTTGTTTTTGTTGTTGTTGTTTTTTTTTTTTTTCGATTATTCATTCAGTCATCCGTTCAATTAATTGTTTCGTTCTTTATATCTATTTTTTTCATCATACATCATACTTTTTGTTTACGCGTTCAGCCATTTACTTATTTCATTCCTTTACTCTATTTATCATTTCATCATTCATCATTTTTATTATTATCATTTTTTTGTTCATTCATTAATTCAGTTAATTATCTGACAATTTCCATGTTAATTGTTAATTTCAGCAAACTCATTTTCATCCTGTTATTATGAAATAGTTCAATGCCATTATGTATATGTTGCATGCCTCTATATGAATTTATTATATTATACGGAGAGGATAATTTCTAAGTTGATATAACTTGTATCCAATCCTAATGCATGATTGTTGCAATAAAATATGTTTAAACTAAACTAAACTTACATCCCAACAAACCTTTCGGCCTCTGAAATAATAGATAACCACAAATCAGCTCTTGCTGCCTTTGCCTTCGACACTAGCAATTTAGATTTAGATTTGCCATACTTATACTGTATACCTAAAATGCATACGAATCCGTACAAACAACGTTTCATCGCTGGTTCCTCAAAATGTTCTACCAAATCTGCATCGATCTTACTCACCAAAGTTTTATCTGAAATCAAGTATGGGCTTCAAAAATATTGTTCGACAGTATATTCTCTTAGTGGTATCAACCAGATGTGGATTTAAAAGAATTCGAAGGAACTTTTAGAACATCTGAAATCCCCTTATTTTAGTAGAGTCCATTCGATCAAAGCCTTTGATTTTTCGACACTTTACACTACAATTCCACATTCTAATTTAAATTGAAAGAAAGACTCGCAAAATTTATAAGTAATGCGTTTACAAGAAAGAACGGTAACCGCAAATACAAATTTATTGTTGTTAACTATGACAAAAGCTGCTTTGTAAAAGAAAAGTCTGATTCTGAAAATAATTTCACTGAAACTGATATTATTCAGATGTTAAACTTTCTGATCGACAACATTTTCGTCGTGTTTGGAGGAAAGGTCTTCCAGCAAATTGTCGGAATTCCAATGGGGACCAATTGTGCCCCACTCCTTGCCGACATTTTCCTTTACTCGTACGAAGTTGAATTCATTCAATCTTTGGTCTCTGAAGGGAAAAGATACTTAGCTTCTGACTTCAAAAGAAAGGTTGCAGCACCCAAAGCAAACTCCGAAAACACCCATGCAAAAAAAACCCCAGAACACACCCACAGAAAGAGACGCAAAAGGGACAAGGAACACCAACTCACACCATAGAAACATGAAACATAAAAGACTACACATAAACCAACGAGACCAATGGGCAACCGGTGCCGGCTTAGGACGGCCATCTGCCAAGTAAATGGCAGACGGTGTGGTTATCCTGGATTACGTGCGCAAAACCCTCCCACTATTTCAATTCCCCAGAGGTCTCGGAGAACGCATGATTATGGTGTAAAACAGCCTCCTCACTGAAAGATGACCACACACAAACAAGACCGTAAAACACAGGGGTCAAAGCAACACAGATGAATATGTAAATGGAAATAAAAAGAGGACGTGCGTAATACAGTCCGTGCTCTACCGGCTGTTGCGGGCTCATATATGTTATCACCCGAGGAGTCCGACTGACATTCAGAGAGGACATGTGATCAGGGCCCTGTCTTCTCTAAGGAGGTTTGGACAGGGCCCGTAATGGATTCCCGTCGTCACAGTTAGTCAGAGTGCAAGTCTTTAGAATGCGCTCGTACAAGACTGTAGATTGGTCAAGTATCAAGCTTAGTGTCCGTCTGATGATATTAGGATCATATCCACGGTATAAAAGACGTTTGATGACTCTGATGCATTTTCGATAAATATGCTGTCTACCTTTGATCCTTCTTATTTTGTTAATAATGCCACCATAAAATGCAGGTCGTGAAATACCTAAAGTAATATACTCTGTTGCATGTATGGATCCGAATTTCAAAAGAAGTTGATCATAATTTTTGTAAGATTTCCAGAAAGTCTTTACTAGTTTGTGAAACCTTGACCTAAAAGTTTCTTTGTAATTTGTAAATTTCTATTATGAAAATCCAAAACATCAGTATATGCTCTAGCATACCGGATGAGCTGTGAAATGTAGATACCGTATGACGGTAATCTAGGGACATCACTGTCAAGCCAGGGGAAATTTACTATGTTGAATCCAAAATCATCTCGTTTGTCATATACGCCGGATATATAAGGATATGGTCATTATCCATATTTGTCATTGCTACGGGTCCGTCGGTGCTCAAATTTGTGCTCTATTGTGAGTGCTATTGAGATTATCGTCATGATATTCTTAGACTCACCTTTAGTTGAGGAGATGAAGACCATGGACACTAAATCTTCAGAGGCAGGTCAGAGTTCAAGATCAAGGTCATTTGGTTAAAGGTCAAGGTCTTCAATGAAAGGTGTTATATGAAAGGTCTCATTAAAAGGTCTCAAAATGTGAAATATCAAAACCCTACCCCATATAGTAAAAGAGGTATTAACGAAGTTAAAGATTTTGAAAAGTAGGCCAAGTCCAAGTTCAAGCTGATTAGTTCAAAGGACATGGTCCCAAATGAAAGGCCTCATCACAAGAAATCTGCGTGGGAAATATCAAATCCCTACCGCTACTAGTTCAAGAGATATAGCCAAGGTTTAAGTTTTTGAAAAGTATGTCAAATTGACAAATATGGATAATGACCATATCCCTGTATACAGCACAAAATCGATAATTCAGAAAATCAGAAACCGAAGGCATACAAAATCAGGATAAAACAGGAACCAAAGCAAACAAACAAAAACTTCCACCATATGAAAGGAAGCGAACTCCCGATATGGGAGTGAGACCAGGTGCCCAGGAAGAGTAAGCATCTCCTGCTTGCATGCAACACCCGCCGCTTCAATTCGGTAGAAATGTCACATCCGGTTACATCCATTTCGGAAGACATAGAGTACAATCTTTGGTTGGATGGTTCAAATGGTCTATGTCAGAATAGCATCCACCATTCTGGAGAATGGGACATCATAGTGTATGACGAGTTCCCCATATCGACCGTAGAACTTCCTCAGTGACGATGTTAGTCGGTCACAAACATATCCCTGACTGAGAAGCTTATCTGAAAGACGCCTAGCTCTCCAAACAAAATCCGTATATTTGGTACTTGCTCTGGCATAGCGTATCAACTGAGATATGAACACAACATAAGCTGGCGATGAAGGGATGTTGCTACTCAGAAAGGGAAAGTTTGTAATGCTGAAATTGAAGTCGTCACGTTTATCATAGAGTGAGGTGTTCATTTGACTATCAGTGTCATAGGACAACACAATGTCCAAATAGGATGCTGAATTATTTGTCTCTGTAGTTTCTTTGACTTCAAGCTCTGAAGGATAGATACTGCTCAGATAATCCGCGAATTTTGGATTATTGATGGACAACACATCGTCTATGTATCTGTTAAATAAGTTGAAGTTAGAAGCTAAGTATCTTTTCCCGTCAAAGACCAAAGATTGAATGAATTCAGCTTCGTACTAGTAAAGGAAAATGTCGGCAAGGAGTGGGGCACAATTGGTCCCCATTGGAATTCCGACAATAAGCTGGAAGACCTTTCCTCCAAACACCACAAAAATGTTGTCGATCAAAAAGTTTAACATCTGAATAATATCTGTTTCAGTGTACTTATTTTCAGAATCGGATTTTTCATTTTCAAAGTAGGTTTTGTCATAGTTAACAACAATAAATTTGTATTTGCGATTACCGTTCTTTCTTGTAAACGCATTACTTATAATTTTTGCGAGTCTTTCTTTCAATTTAGAATGTGGAATTGTAGTGTAAAGTGTCGAAAAATCAAAGGCTTTGATCGAATGGACTTTACTAAAATGGGTGGATGTCAGATGTTCTAAAAGTTCCTTCGAATTCTTTAAAATCCACATCTGGTTGATACCACTGCGAGAATATACTGTCGAACAATATTTTTGAAGCCCAGATTTGATTTCAGATCAAACATTGGTGAGTAAGATCGATACAGATTTGGTAGAACATCTTGAGGAACCAGCGATGAAACGTTGTTTGTACGGATTCTTATGCATTTTAAGTATGCAGTATAAGTATGGTAAATCTATATCTAAATTGTTAGTGTGGAAGCCAAAGGAAGCAAGAGCTGATTTGTGGTTATCTATTATTTCAGAGGCCGAAAGGTTTGTTGGGTTGTAAGTGGGATTTCCAGGTGTCGAATTAAGACCAAACTCTTTAACTAGACTGTCGAAATAGTACTTTTTGCAAGTAAATGTGTAATTATTTGAGGCTTTGTCCGCTGGTGTGATGACATAATGTTCTTGGAGGTAGGTAAGCTCTGTGATAACATCAGGGTCTTCAAATATAGACTCGAATCTGGTGTTCACAGTTGATTTTAATCGGTTAATTCTAGATAAAAGTAACCCTCTGATGGATTTTATCCATTCGGAAAGGATGTCGAGCTGTACATCCTCTTTCTTTGCCCAACGTCTTGCATATTCCTCACAAGAGTCAATGATAATTTTGAAATTTTGGTTCCATGTGAAGGACATACTTTCTCTGTATTAGGGACCTTTTTTTTACAATTCTCTCAACTTTTCGTTCTTGACTATACTAAGGTCACCAGTAATAACGTGTCCACAAGGAGAGTAGTTGAAATCCGATGAAGATCATTAGCAAGGAAGTGGTTGTAGTGAGGGATTACTTAAATCAATACACTGCAAGAATCGTTTGTAATTGTAAATTTTAGATGCAACTGTTGGTGTGTAGCTATAGGAGATACAAGGAGTTTCTTTTCTTTTGAAATATGGTGGGATTTTTTCTTTGACAGCTTTGTGATTCAAAATTTGACCAAGATTCAATTTATCAATACCTTTGTTTGCAAATCTTACTTTAATGAAAGGACGGTTTGTTTTCTCCTCTGATTTATCTGATCTAACTGCTTGAAATAAACGAAAAGTAGAAGTGTCCAAGATGACTCCTTGTAGTATGTATTCTGGGGAACGTGTATCGGTATATGTGAGGTCCTTCGTATATTCGTAGATTTCGTGTAACTTCCGTAAAGGAACAGAATATAATTTGGTACGAATATAATGCAGGCCTAGAGGCTCATTCAAAAATGGAACCAAGTCATCGAAGGAGAAAGTATGTATCTCGGGCCTATTATATTTACGAATGCCATGACTTCGATGTCTTCTTTGTGGTCTGTTGAATAAGCTAGTCACATTTACCGATTGACAACCGGGACTTGTTAAGTTTCCTATGGTGCTGATATTATCGTTGCACCCATAGGGCGCTGCAGTGTTAAGATTTTTTATCCAGAATTCTTCTCTGTTGCGACGGAAAAGTGTGCTCAAATTGGGATTGTTTGTGGGGTGATATATTTTCTCCAGGATTCTAACTCTCATAGATAAAACGGAAGATCGGCCTGGTCAAAATGTCGGTTCAGAAGTTGACTTCCTTTATTATTTATTTTTGACCGATGTCCTGACATTCTTTTTCGGAGCTGACCTTTGGTTTCACCCACATAAATCAATCCACAAAGTGAGCACTCTATTACGTACACAACATTAGATGTCATACAGTTTAGGTGTTCAAAACTATGCGTAAATGTTTGTTTTGTGAGATTACTTGAGAATGAAGTGTCTGTTATTCGGATGTTACAAGTTTTGCAGTTCTTCGTGCCACACTTAGAAATTGAGCAATCGCTTGGTGAAAACTGGTGCTCTTTAAGTATATCGACCACTTCAATCTTACAGGGCTTGATTTTAATATACCCATCTGCATGTTTATACCAAAACTCATGGTTGTTACTTACTACAAATGTCTCATCTCTAATGTGAGACAAGGTGCCCAGGAAGAGTAAGCATCTCCTGCTTGCATGACGAGTTTCCCATATCGACCGTAGAACTTCCTCAGTGATGATGTTAGTCGGTCACAAACATATCCTTGACTGAGAAGCTTATCTGAAAGACGCCTAGCTCTCAGAACAAAATCCGTATATTTGGTACTTGCTAAAGTCCAAGGTTAAGGTCACTAGCTCATTGGACATAGTCTCAAATGAAAGGTCTAATCACAAGATATCTACATGTGAAATATCAAAGCCTCACCCCCGTTTTAGTTCAAATGTAATTCCATTGATCCTTAAGCCCGCCAAGCGTGAAAATGTCTTGCGGAATATGTCATAACAAAATAGATACACAGAGAACACAAAAACAATACAACTATCATTTTTAACATTTTATATTTAAACTTATATACCAAATTTCAGACTAAGCGGGACAGAGTTAAATCTATAGCAGTTCACATATGTGCAGAGCCACACAAATTGATTTCTACAGCGCAACCTACAATGAATATTGATACAACACAAACTTCTATTGAAATCTAAATAATACAATAAACTTTTAAAACATTATTATCATTTTGAAGAATTCAGACAATGACAACGACATCATTGTTCATCATTGTTGATATCTCGAAAAGATAAATACTGCACAACGTGTACGTTCCCATTATCCTGTGTTATCCACAGATTGTTATCATTGTCTACAGCCAGCCAGCCTGGCTCCTGAATACCATGTGAACGTCCTACCAACTCCTTTATGTGATGATTTTTGTCTATCATATAAACACAGTGCTTTGTATTGTCTGTGCATAAAATGTTGCCCATCTTATCCAGAACAAATCCTTGTGGACTTCCTAGCTGTTGCTCTTTTGATGTGTGTGTTATTGTTGACAGGACCTGACCATCCTTACTTACTTGCACTACCGCATGTTCATGATAGTAGCTGATGTAGATATTACCATCAGCGTCCTGTACAGCATGGCAAATTGATGCATTACCAGGGCCTTTGTAGATTTGTTTAATGTCTTTTCCGTCACCATTGGTCTGTATTACTCTCCCATCCGCAATACAAATCAGTATTTTCTGGTCAGCGGTGACAGATACTCCTGAAGTTGTCGACGGTAACGCATCAAACACGTGTTGTTCTATGTCATCCCTCAGGAGTCTGCTTACTGAACTGGAATCCAGACCACCAGGACTTATGATGACGTTACCACAGTCCATCACCGCCAGTGAATATGTACTGGTAAGTATCTTCCTCCTTCTGATTACCTTACCTTTGATGTCCACCAATACATGTTTTCTTGACCCATATCCAGCAATCCATACATCACCTTCCTTAGCAATACATATAGATGGCTCTCTTTTAACTGGACATTTAAGCTTAGATACAACGATAGGTGTTTTAATGGTTTTGATACTGACAGCGTTGGCTTACAGACTTGTAGTTTTCCCAAATATTTCTCAACAGAGTGTAAATCTCCACGCAAGTACAAAGGAGCATCAGGTAAATCCACTTTACATCCTGTCTCAGGGAGAGGATAATTTTTCTTTATCAAACCGATTATGGTCGGGAGACTGTTCTTCTTTCTTATTACTGCCTCATATTCCGACATTGTTTTCTGGATTATTTGTATCTCCTTATCCGTGTCTTTTAGGTAATTATCAAAAGTGGATAACTGAGACTCACGGATGCTGGCTAGATTTTTCATTCTTTCATCATGGATCCTATCAATTTCCTTCTTCTCATCTTCCATGTCTTTGGTAATCCTCTGGATTTTCTTCTCGTAAATTTCTTTTTCTGCTGTTATTTCTTCTTGTCTTTTCTTCAGTTTTAGTAAATGTCCTCTCTTCATTCTAATGATATCATTTTGAATCTTCTCCCTTTCCTTTTCTAGTATGGTGGTAAGGTCGACCAGTTTATGACCTTGATGTTTCCCGGTGACACATCTACCACAAACAGGGACGTTACATTTCTTGCAGTGATAGGTGGCTGCGTCATCATGGTCAGTACAGGTCAGGGTCGTCGTATCTATGTCACCTATCTGTGTTCTCAGGACTACATTGTGGCCTTTAGTGAACTTTCTATGGAATTTCTCACATTTGGACAGAGTGTCTGTTTACATTCAACGCAATAGTATTCACCAGGGGCATCATCCTCGCACGCATCACATGGAACAACCCTCTGTGCATGTAACATATGAACTAAATCCGACATATTAATCGATTTCCATTTCTTGATCCACCTTGAAAGAAAAAAAAATAGTGTTATCATTATTCGCAATTTTGAAAATGTACATGTCCTTTTATCAGGTTTACTCTATATGCACTAGCGTTATTATTTATCCGAATACGTTTCTCCTCCTCACAACAACAAGACTTAAATGCTAGTACTTAATTCTAGTATATCAGAACAATAAATAACGCTAGGCAGAGAAAATCAGAAAAAATCAGAATCTTTATGAAACATTCACTGTCAATAACCGTAAGTGTAAAGGGCAGTAGTTGCTTTGTGCTATCTGTGGTAAGACTGCGGCAGCAGATTTAACTTATAATTTAGAATTTTAGAAGATTTCCCTCATAGAATTGATGTGGGTTATTTTGAAAAAGGAAATTCAATATCAAAGATTTAGATAGATTTTTTTCCTTTCCAATCTGGAAATAAACGGTAAAGGAAGCCCAATGTATTCTTTGTTTGATCGAGTATATGTTATACTGGTGTCGGAACAGTTTCCGGACGATTTTGAAGGTTTTTCGGGGATAACTCCTCCGTCCATCAATGGAAAACATTCAAATTTCTCTCAAATAATGCTATGCCCTTCCCAGAGATACTCATGTTGAAATAAAATATTAAAATCTCCCCCATAAATATGGTCTCTAGACCGATTTTATGACTCTATATTTTGACAATTTGTCGCATATCACTGGAACAGTTTCCGGACACCTGATTTTAAAATTGACAGTCTCGATCGATTTCAGCCCAAACTAGATGATCTTTGGATATTATTTTCTTCAATCTGTTCTACAAATGACTGTGTAAAAATAATTTTGAAAATAGAACCGAAACTTCTCAAATCACGTAGATTAAAATAGTATGGTTCTCGGCGACTTCCCCCTGTGCACGATATTAAACAGGACAGAAAGGGGTAAAAAGCGGGTGTGTTAAAGCAACTTCGATGCAAAATCTTGTTCAAATGATTTGTGATTTGAATTCCGCATTTAAAAATCTACAAAATTGTCACAAAATTTTGAAAATAATTTCCTTCAAAGTACTTGAAAAGGGCTACTGTCCGGAAACTGTTACTGTCCGGAAACTGTTCTGACACCAGTAGTGGAGAATTGTTTTATAAATTATTGTCTTACTGTAACTTTGAGTATGTATGACACACGTAACTGATTACCGGCCGTCCTTCGCATAGTAGAATATGAATATGACTGAAGTTCTTATTTCAATGGAAATAAAGTAAATACAGAGGCACATATGGGGTGACTGCTAATTAACTTCCCAAACATTTTCAACAGAAAAATGAACTTGACATCAGTAATCATATAATTATGTAATATTGTTTTTCCTGTGTTACACCAATATAATGGTTTTTCTCTGTAAGTCATATGTGTTTCATGTCATGAACACAACTTAAATTACCCTTGGGAGCTTCTTTTCCATACATAAATAGAACAATCAACAGAGATAGTTTCCTATAGCCATAACTTTTCGTGGTATATCATCAATCTGATAAAGTGTTCCCGGTACTAAATCAGTTATTGTAGTTTCCGTTGTAAAACGTACTACATGTAGTCTTCCTCTCGAAAATATGCTTCATATCATATGCGGATCCAAATTTTTTTAAAGTATGAAAATTTTGAAAGGTTTGAAGGGCAAGGCACTATCTTTGCGTAATTTTTGTTCCGCGGTGCTTGCTTTATAATTTTCAATCATTATTATTATGGAATTCTAAATCTTCAGCAATTTATAGATAGATCAATCACAAATTATTGTTTTTTTTCAAAAATAAAACAAAACATATAAAAAAGATTGACCGCAAAAGGGGAGGACGATGGGACAGTCCCTCTCGACCTGCTAGTGTATAAAGGGATTTTTCCAAAAGCAGATCAACGGCTAACCGTCTAATACCAAACATGATCAAAATTTATTACTAAAGTACTAATAGGTTCTTAAGAAAACGGAAATTTCCCTTTTATTTGTAAACGGCAAAAATTAATTACTGGAAAATTTAAATGGTGATGCAGAAGGAAAAGCACTATTCAAATAACTAGCTTTTTTAACTATATAAGACTTCATTTTTGTTGTACTCATAGGAAAATAGCAAAATTTTACGCTCAGAAATTGTCCCAAGTCGTTTTTCTTTACAAGGGTCGAGTATATTAAATAAAACAGCGATACCTTTTCATACAGGTAGATATTCACTGATCATTCAGGCATAAATCTAAGTGTACAATTATGATTATGGCTATTGCATTAATCAAACTTGACCAGTGTAGATTTTAATGACTTAGTGCATGGGAAAGATGATTTACCATGGTATTTTCTATGTGTAGAGGGAAAACGCCAAAATGATACCATAGTAAAATTTCATTTTCAAACAGTGCTCTAATAGTTAAATATTTCTCTCGATATTCATATGTATCTACCTTAAAGCGTTTTCACGTGAAATGAAAATTTCTGTTTTCCTAACTGGCTGTTAGTACTTTAGGTGACTGATTTATTATTGGTGCAGACTTAAGTTTGGCTGAAAGCTGATATCATTGTCACTTGCGTACGAAATTTGATCATCAGGAAGGAATTCAAAGTGAACTATTAAATCGTTTCCTTATGACCCAGAAACGAATTAATGAATGTTTGGATCAGTGAGTGAAAGTCAAACACAAACGCCCATAACAGATTCCAATAATCCACAATCGGAGGCTTGCAAATATTGAAATATACAATACAAAACAGAACTTTCTCACGCGAAAAGAAATATTGAACTAACAGACGGAAACAATGGCACAGAAACAGGAAGGACAAACAGACGGAAACAATGGAACAGTAACACAGAAACATGAAGGACAAACAGACGGAAACAATGGCACAGCACCACAGAAACATGAAGGACAAACAGACGGAAACAATGACACAGTACCACAGAAACATGAAGGACAAACAGACGGAAACAATGACACAGTACCACAGAAACATGAAGGACAAACAGATGGAAACAATGGCACAGCACCACAGAAACATGAAGGGCAAACAGACGGAAACAATGACACAGTACCACAGAAACATGAAGGACAAACAGACGGAAACAATGGCACAGCACCACAGAAACATGAAGGACAAACAGACGGAAACAATGACACAGTACCACAGAAACATGAAGGACAAACAGACGGAAACAATGACACAGTACCACAGAAACATGAAGGACAAACAGACGGAAACAATGTCACAGCACAGCAGAAACAGGAAAGAAAAACAGACGGAAACAATGACACAGTACCACAGAAACATGAAGGACAAATAGACGGAAACAATGGCACAGCACCACAGAAACATGAAGGACAAACAAACGGAAACAATGACACAGTACCACAGAAACATGAAGGACAAACAGACGGAAACAATGTCACAGCAAAGCAGAAACAGGAAGGACAAACAGACGGAAACAATGACACAGCACCACAGAAACATGAAGGACAAACAGACGGAAACAATGGCACAGCACCACAGAAACATGAAGGACAAACAGAGGGAAACAATGGCACAGCACCACAGAAACATGAAGGACAAACAGACGGAAACAATGACACAGTACCACAGAAACATGAAGGACAAACAGACGGAAACAATGTCACAGCACAGCAGAAACAGGAAAGAAAAACAGACGGAAACAATGACACAGTACCACAGAAACATGAAGGACAAACAGACGGAAACAATGTCACAGCACAGCAGAAACAGGAAGGAAAAACAGACGGAAACAATGACACAGTACCACAGAAACATGAAGGACAAACAGACGGAAACAATGTCACAGCACAGCGGAAACAGGAAAGAAAAACAGACGGAAACAATGACACAGTACCACAGAAACATGAAGGACAAACAGACGGAAACAATGTCACAGCACAGCAGAAACAGGAAGGAAAAACAGACGGAAACAATGACACAGTACCACAGAAACATGAAGGACAAACAGACGGAAACAATGACACAGCACCACAGAAACAGGAAGGACAAACAGACGGAAACAATGACACAGCACCACAGAAACATGAAGGGCAAACAGACGGAAACAATGACACAGCACCACAGAAACATGAAGGGCAAACAGACGGAAACAATGACACAGCACCACAGAAACATGAAGGACAAACAGACGGAAACAATGACACAGCACCACAGAAACATGAAGGACAACTTATCAAATGAACTTTCTCCAGTTGAAGTATAGAATTCATTGTATGTGGCTCTGTCAAAACTCGATGTATTTTGATATGTTATATATCTAACGCAGGTATCGTATACAAGTAAGAAGGGGGATAAAGAAGTAAATCGTTGAGGGAGCGATAGACTCTAGATCTTTTTCTTAGTTTTCTGTTTTATCCAATCGACCTGTATTTCCGTTAAGCGTTTGAGTGGATCGAAAGACAGTGATATTTGTAAAGGCCGAGGAAATGTTTCATTATCCATAGATTTAATCATTCATACCGTGAGGGTAAGCAGTCTGTAGTTAAGTGATCCAGGCACTTAGCTTGAATTCGACCTCTTATTTCGGTAAAGCCGATTTTTTTCTACGATTTGGAACAGACTGAACAAGTATTAAATCTTCGGTTACCCTCGTCGCCTTTTAGAATTAGTCAATATGACGAAATCCGTTTGATCTTACTTCATGAGCTCGCTTACTGAAACACCATTACACAGACGCACCTGGCGTTACTGATGAAGTTTCACAAACATTTTTTTTTTATTGTAGAGACATGTTTCAAGTTCCCTATGATTATTGCTAGAGGGATATTTTTTCTCTTATGTTTTGTTACTAAAAAGTATAGGCTGATTATTTCAGAATCTATACACAATAACTATACCGAATCTTATCCATTTTGCTATAATGTATACAAAACAAGGGAACGTTCGCATGTAAATATTACGCCTGGTCTCGACCCATTCAGATTAGCCTCAACCTGTTTCTTCGAAAAAAGACTCGGACATCAGTTTATGTCATTTCAAATCTTAGTTTCCAATTATTCTATTAGTTTTTGTTATGATCTTTCATAAAGCACAATTTTCATTCAAAAAATACAACCAGAGGTCGTTACTAATATGAATTATGGCTATGTCTGCACATAAATAACTTTGCTGTTCCTTGTCGCTTTTTCGTCTCTTTCTGTGCCTGTCTCTGTGTTTTTGCAAAGAGTGTCTTGCTGTTTTGCCGTGGGTGCTGCAATCGAGTGTTGTTGAGATCCCCTCCTTTCTTTTGCTGGAAGCATCACTGATGAGGATTTATTATCCGAAACACGTGTCTGGCGCTTAAAAAAATTGTTTTAAATAATCTTTAAGACGGATAAGAGTAGGAACACTTCCGTATTATTACTATAAACGCTTATTGTGGAGCAGTTAAACTTGTTCCCCGTGAAGCCCATCAAATTTTCCGATGACCCAGAAGTCTTGAGGAACACACAATTATTGTGGTGTAACATAACCTCCTCACTGTAGTTAGATGACCATACAAACAACATGCTAAAGGGACCCAAACAGCACATATATGGATATAGTTGACATAAAGAACAGAAGGCGTAAGATATACAGTCCGTTCTCTGCCGGCTTTACATAGCTAGCACACGGCACACAATCCGTCACTGATGATTATCAGCATTGGATTTCATTTGAAATAGAATTATATTTGATTGTCAAGAAAATTGCAGGGTTCCAGCTCGTTACCTTCAAATCAATATGAATTCATCAGACACGAATAGCAAATCCTCATAAGTTGTACTGTAAGCCAAAGTGATTTTAGACACAGCCAAATAGCACACTAAAATTTTATTTTTGGGATTTAAATATGTGCATTTACTTTGCAAACTTCAATGAATTTTCCATATTTTTCATTTTATCAAAAAAAAAAAAAAAAAAAAAAAAAAAAAAAAAACAAGAGTAGGTATTTAAACTAGGAGGCACTACACATAACTATTTTTTCAATGTGGAACTGTTTTTGTTTAATGTGCAGCTGATGTAGATTCATTTACTTAAACATACATTTTGTCTTCCAGAAGGCTGCTCTGTGATAGAAGACCCGTGTGTAGAACTTCCAAATGAACGCTCATTTCATTTGGAAGTAGCTTGGAAGTCATTTGAACCAAATTTCTATCATCGGTCAAGTTAGAGAAACAATTTATTTTGATCTCGTATTTTCTGTCCAGTTGCGTATCTTCAACTCGGGATGCTGGCTATATAAGTGTCTTTTTCTGACTTTAAATTTTTCCCTCCCAAAATTTAAAGTCAGAAAAAGACATAAGGTTTATCAGATCAGCTAAGTGAAACAGGATACCATTTTCTAGATTAAAAGGAAATCACAATTTATTTCTAGAATACCGGTACATGTATATTGGATGATATTAGATAGATCTGAGAATCGATTCTTGGTTTTATAGTTTTATATACTCTGACATAAGCAAGATTATATTCGTCTTGCGGATTTGGAACAATATAACAATTCATTTCTAGAATACCGGTACTATGTATTTTGGATAACATTAGATAGTTTTAGACAAAAAAAAAGAACAACAGTAAACAGAATGTAACAAATATAATAATTTTATTGACAATTATGCAGTAAGGGAGCAACCATTTTGATTTTTTGGGGGAGGGGGCAGGGCGAAAATGTTCGCCCGCCTTTCGGGCGGGTTATTTTTTCTTGAATTTTCCAATGTTACAAAAATGTAAATTAAAGAAGCTTTTAAAGCTCAAATCATTCAGCGTGATTTTTTGGCCATATTAAATAATTCAAAAGGGTGCCTTAACACGATAAAGGGATATATTTCTACCATATCACTTCTTTTTAATTTCTGAAATGGCATATGAAACCTAAAATCTATTCACTTAAGATATACTCCACGCAGACAGGCTCATTTCGTTCTTTGAATTAAGACTTTGTTTCATTTTTATTTCGTATTAAAATTAGTTAATGACACACATAAAACTGTTTTCGGGGCATGTGGAAAGGTCAGAAGATTGGGGTTTGCGCAATTTCATAATCCAGATTTTTTTCGCAAAGTCTAGCTTCCCCCTCCCCTCTCCCCATACAAATCAAATGGTTGCTCCCCAAAATTCTTGTATTAGGGATAATTTTGAAAGCAACTCCTCCCCCAAATTACTGACAACGGAAAAAGAAATCGAAAGTACATTTCGGCCGATATCAATTCAAGAAAACTTTTTTCTTTTCAAAGCAGAACTAATGTTTATTTCCAGTTTCTTTTATTTCTAAAATTTTTACCGTATTTGATTTTCTTACCGTATGATTATTTGTACACTTTACTGTTCGTCCTCTCACGTAGGTCACCCAATTTATATGGCTGTTCTGATTAGATAAAGTCAAGTGTACAAAAGGAGTAATTGTTACGTCTTGAATATAATTTTGTGAACGTTATAATTATAACAGCTATTACTGGACTTTTTATATTCAATAGGTCTCATTTCTGCTGATATCTAAATATAATATTAATTTTTCTAGAATTGTGGATTATTAGTTAAGAAACTTAAATGTCAGAATGATAGCTTTAATTATCCCGAGTGACATTTGAGTTTCTATTTTTTTTTTCATTTTTTGTGACACGAACGACGTATATAGTGTATATGCTATGTTATTTAAATGTTAAACGTCTTCAAATTTATTAGCATCATTTAAGGAGGTCCAGGACAGGTAGACTTAAAAAAAGATCCTATCATTTAATTTTCAAAAAAATTACAAATGTTAATAATTGAAACATACTTTTTCTATATGCAAAGTTTCATCGATTTTTGACTGTCAGTATTGAAGCTACAAAGGTACATATATACCCATTGACAGCCCCTAAATGGGCCGTAAATTTGACGTTAGAATGAACACACTTTAGGGAACGAAAAACAGTTACAAATCTTCTGAAGAGGCAGACAATAAACAAGTACTGTATTTTTCATTTAGAAATGATGTGGTCAATCGGATATGTATAGAATTATAAATTATCACTAAGACTTGTAAAAGAAACTGTCGAAAGGAGATAAATTGATGTCTATTTTCGGAACATCTTTGAGTTGTTAATTTTTAATCATTAAATCCGTTTATCAGAAACCCTATCATTTATTTTCCGTAAAAACTTGATGTTATTTTCTTCATATGTCAAGTTAAACTCCGATAAGTTCCTATTGAAATTTGACCGTCAGTTTTTAAGTTATAGTAATTTTGATACCCTCTCCCCCTTATCTTTACGTTACCTAACGCTGACGTTCTTGCGAAAAACGCGCCAATGTCGCCGTTTCTATTATGACGTCATAATTGATCTAGAGCTTTCCGATGGGGTTCTTTCGGATACTGTTCTGGACCCCCTTAAATGCAGATAAATTTATATCATGGACCAGACATGCACGTTTCGGGTACTTAACCCATGTCAGTGATCCTAAATCTAAACAGTGGAATATGGCCAAAATCTGTGAAATTATGTCAATAATATACCGAAAGTCGAAGCAAGATGGCTGGGATATGATGCTACAGGACCCAGGTTTCAGAAATTTGTAAACAGAAATTTTGGAATGCGTTTGAAGAAGTCCTTATTTTCGAAAAACGAAATGTGCAAAATTAAATCAAAGGACTGAATGTCCTGAGAGATACTTCTATTCAAAATTTATTGTCAGCAGATAAATGTTCTACGATTTTATTGTAAGGCAATGATGATGATTTTTTCTAACACAGAATGCATATTGTGAAGCTTATAATATTTATTTTACATGTGCTCTACAAACAATACAGACTATGTTTATCAAACTATACTACAAGAGATATACTTTTCTCAAGACTTACATGTAGTTTCTCAGTGTTGGTTATAAGAAAGACAACTCCATAACTTTGTTGCAATTCTTTGAGTTATCTTGCCTAACTTTGTCATAAACAATGTAATGGATTAATACGTCACGAATGTGCAGTGAAAACAAGAATTATAGTTGATTTTATGTGATCCATTTATTTATTTGAAATTGAAACTTTTTTCGAGAAGGAAAATATTAATTATTGTTCTTGCATTTTGGACGTTTCAGACAGCAAATTTCTGAACTAGACATAGCACTATATTTTGAGGAAGGTGCAAAGCGGCAGTATCTCACTAGAATACTGTACAGCAGTTACTGTAACAGAATGATACTTCCGGAAAGGATATATCTCAAAAATAATTCCTTGGTTTTGAAAAACTGCAAGTCCCATTTAAATCTTACCTAGATCATATCAAATCATTTTATTCTTTGACAACGTAAATCGTAGCCTTCTTAAAGTCGAAAGTACTAATCATGATAATAAAGAATTGTAATACATGTGCACCACTTTAACCAGGCATGGAAGCAGTCATCTGTTTCTTTGATTGTCATTTATTTAAGAAATAAAGAATGACAAGCCGGGCTCTATTGTCTCATAATGCCCGAGCGTCCTAAGCCAATCACATTTATTATCGAGTCGCGTCAGCGGCGAGGTGATAAATGTGATTGGCTGAGGACGCGAGGGCATTATGAGACAATAGAGCCCGGCTTGTCATTTTTTATTTCTATTCTAATGATGACCAAACTTAGACCTTTCGATTCTTGGTAAAAACCAGTTCCTGCCGGTTTATCTGCTTTCAGAAAATGGCTAGGCGTGGCTTATCGCTATAAGGCCTATATTGGAGAATAGAGCCCGGCTCGCGTCTGTTGTGTTAATAGGGAAAAAGAATCAAGTCATATTAGAATTGCTCATGAAGAGACGTTCAAGGTCATATTGTCATCGCTCAATATACCATATGGACTATCCAGAGTTCACAATTTACTAGTAGTATTAATCAAAGTTTGTTTGAAAGTAGCTAATGGTTGAAGGGACTACACAGAAAGAATTATTTCACGGTCAGGATACAAAAGGTCACAATTTACAGAAATAAAACAACCTAGTTGGTAGTCTAGGGAATCCTTATGATAACAAGCTGAGGAGGAAAAAAATTAGAATATATATTTATATAATTGCCAAGCGAGGGAATGGTTCGCTTTTTTTAAGTGTCATGACACAATTTTATATTTCGTTAGGAAGGATCTGAGATTTTTGTATGGGGAATCGATTCTGTTTTTTTAAATGTCGAATTAGCCTAAAGGAGATCCACTTTGTTTTTGTGTAACATAGATTTGTTTTGAACGTTGTAATAGATAAGGAGATGTTTGGAGGTGGGGGTTATCTATACGTCATCTATACGTCAAATTATTGCGTGTTATTACAACTTGTGAGTGTTAACTTACTCAAAATATGAACGAATTTAGTGTCATATAACATAAACAACGTTTTCGGATGACGATATTTATCTTTTATTGTAGACTGAATGACCTTTCCAAACATACTTATAGATTTGAACTTGTTGAACTGACAAACATTTTTGTGCCTCTCTCTTTTCCCGTAATTTCTTTTTTCCAGTGTTCTTTGTACTTTTGGGGTTTGACCTTGACCTTTGGTACGACGAACGATGCCTAAGACTGATTCCAGCTATCTGCATATTTTGCTCTTATAAAACAATTTGAATGAAAATACGTTTGTTAAATTTTTGTAAATTTATTGGCAATATTTGGCCGCGGTGGATGACATGTAATGTATATATATATTTATGAAAATTTGAAACAAAGTCATTTTACGGTCAACTCGACCGGCAAACAAATTGAAATACATGTATTATGTAACCTTGTCAAATAGACAAGCAATGTGGCTGCCAAATTGATAAGGGCGAGCCACTTGACGGTCAACTCGACCGTCCAAAAAATGAAATGAGTTAATAAAAATATATACATCTATATAATGTTCACAAATTGTAGTAATTGGGTTCCAGCAGCGCCGGGTGAATATGCCATGCGTGCTGGAATATAGAGTTCGTATTGAGTGGTTAACGCCACTTGATCGCAGATCACGCCAACATTGATACCTCATAGATCATGTTGGTGAACCACTCAATACGAGGGAGTATATTTGGGAATCTCAAGGAAAAATGGGGGGGGGGTTCATCAATAAGTAGCAGGCAAAAAACTTATTCGCCACCGCGGCCTTAAAAAGTTTAGGGGAGGAAAGTGGGGGCTGATAGTGATTTAATGATTTTACTCATAATGGGGTGGGGGTGGGTGGGTTACGATTCTAGGGGGTGGGGGGGGGGGGTAGGGGTTACGACTCTAGGGCTCCCCGAGAGGGAATTGGTTTTTTTTTTTTTTTTTTTTTTTTTTTTTGGTCATTGGTTAAGAGCTGTTGCCAGGGCTCGTTTTATGTTTTGGCAAAACAATTGGTTGCCCTCGAAGGATAAGTGTACTCCATCAGAGATGAACAAATTGGGCTTTTTGCTAGAAAACTGTGGGTGACTAAGAGTTGTCCCTGTCTGAGTAAAAGTTTTGGTGGCATGACGGTTAAGGCGACACCTTGCTTTTTCTATTGCCTTTTTGTTATTTGCAAAGGACCACGCTACCCTGGGTATCGCATTTGACCAGATAAGGGTGGCATTAGGAAAACGTGTGCTAAGGAAGTTATACACAGCAACTGTATCCCTTAAAGTTTGTCGTAAAGGGTGGACGCCCAAATCGTTAGCCCCACAGTGGACTAATATCACCTGGGGGGTTTCTCCAACAGCAGCTAGGTGGCGCAGGCGTTTTCTTGCACGTTTCATGGTCATACCACTGTATCCCTGCCACCATAAGGTTGCTCTGAGGCCCAAATTGAGGTCTTCGGATTGCGTCTTCAGGCTGAAGAACGCACGCTTTACCAATGATGATCCGAAAAGCCAAATGGTGGGCGTATCTGAAAAACTTGGGGGGAATTAGTCTCAAATGATTGGGGATTTTTCAACAGCTTAAGTGAGAAAATAGATTAGGGGGACGTTAAGGGTGGGAATGGGTAGGTTGTTAGCAGGGAAAGGGGGAACGAATGTAGTTTTTATATATGGGGGACTTCCAGCGACCGGCTGCCTGGATGACGTCACTTGAAACTCCGTTGCATGCCGCTGTCGTAGCGGCTCCGATGCGGAATGAGTGAGTTTTATATCGGGAGGCATTTAACCCCAAGCCGGATATTGCTCGGGAGGTAATTGTGGAGAATTGATACCGCGTGAGTGGTGTACCATCGAAGTGACAAAATAGAGGTCCAGGAAAGACGGGTCGTACATCCAGAAATTCCCGTAACCACTTCAGAGGACAAGAGGGGGTGTCTGTTCGCGATAGAATAATGGAGGCGCCTTTCCCATGTTGGTCGGTTTTGGACGATCGTATACATAGAACTAGGTTGTCGGGACTTAAAGATATATCACTAAATGATAGGACCGAGGTAGGCGAATTTCCTTTTGCTAATGTAAACTCGCCTACACGTAAAAAGGCGTGGAATGCTAAGGAGCAGGCGGCTGAAAATAGGGTTGCCTCGTAATTACTAGTGCATACAAGGGGGAGAACCGCAATAATTCGCCCCAGTATATCTAGCGTAATGGGAAGACGCGAGTCAGGCCTGTTATTTGAGCGACAAAATCCTTCTAGGAGCTTGGTTATGATAAATGACTGTGAAAAATCAGAAAGGGACTCGGATTTACATTTAAAGTTCAATGCCGATATGTAGCTGCGAGCCGTGGCAGCAGCGTAGCCATTACATGACAAATATGCTATGAAATTTGCTACCAGCATTGTAGTTGGGGGCCAAGGATGGCCAATTCCTTGGATTTTACAATAGTAATTGTATGCGGACAAACCTACTTCGTATGTTAATCTGGTATTGGGTGCAAAGGATGAGTTCCATAGGTGGTTCACTTCACATTGGATAGTAGCCGCCGGAATTCGTACGGGATTTGGGTTGGCTCGAGATCTGCGTAGGGTGCTGCTCTGCGGAAGCGGGCCCACTGCATTCGAGAGATTGAGTCAGCGACATTATTTAGCTTCCCTTGAATGAACTTAGCTCGAAATGTTATGTTGGATTTCATCAAAATCAAGATCAGAGGGCGCAATAAGGACATTGTTCTTTCCGACTTGGAAGTTTGGCAATTTAGTATACTAACAAGGGCTTCATTATCTGTGTGGATTATTATTCTCTTATTAGCGAGGTCATTGCACCACAGCGTAAAGGCTAGGACGATGGGGACCAACTCTAACGATGACATATCATGCAAAATGTCTGTATTGGCCCAGGAATGGGGCCACGGCAGGTAAGCCCAGTGGGTTCCGAGTATAGCACCACATCCAAGCTGGGCATTGCCTGCGCTGTCCGTGAATAGGTGCAGCGTAGAGTCTGATGACCATTCTGATTCCTGAAAGTAGGTCACCCCATTGAAGTCATTGAGAAAGGATTGCCAAAGTCGCAAGTCGGGGTGTAAATATGTTATTCGAACATGATGGTGCGGTTTGGTGAGACCAATCATCGCATTATAGAACCTACGGATGAAGGCCCTGCTCCCTGGGATTGCTTTGCTTACGAAGTTAAGTTTCCCTGTGAGTGACTGCAACTCTTTGAGTGTTGCTTTTGGCTTTTTAATAAGAATTTCAAGTATGGATAGCAGTTCTGCGATCTTATCAGGGGGTATTGATACTGTTTGAGCTTGTGTGTTGATTGTTAACCCAAGAAATTTGATAACCGTTGCCGGGCCTTCAGTTTTTTCTTCATTGAGTGGGATCCCAAGTTTTTGGCATAAATTTTGAAAGGTAGACATGAGATTGGAAGTCGCTTGCTTTGACCTTGCAATGAATATATAATCATCAAGGTAATGGTGTATGGTTGTGGTGCCTGTGACTGATCTGATCGCCCACTCTAAAAAGGTGGAGAATTTTTCAAAAGTATTGCAAGAGACCGAACAACCAAAGGGAAGACATTTGTCTATGTAAAAATTTCCTTGAAAGTAAAAACCCAAAAGATGGAAATCGCGTGGTCGAATACGAAGCAGCCTGAAGGCACTCTTGATGTCCATCTTGCCCAGGAAGGCGCCTTGACCTATTTTTGAAATTTCTTGGATCACGTGATCAAAGGATGTATATTTGACTGTAGTGTGTTGACTTTCGATGTGAAAGTTAATGCTCAGCTCAGGGGGGAACGATAGATGTGTAATCATGCGCCAACCCCCATCTGATTTTGGTACGAGACCTATTGGGGAAACGTGTAGATTTGAGAAGGGTTGAGATGGACATGGCCCCCAAATACGCCCCTTGGAGATTTCGTCGTTGATTTTCAATTGCAACTCGTTAGCATTAGAGTTAGCCGAGGACAGATTGTTTGAAAAAATACCTTTGTTAGGTCCTGAATAATGCAAGGAAAACCCATACTGTAAGCCAATTTTTAATTCGTGAGCTACAAGTTTATTGGGATAAGAGTCGAGTAGTGGGAGGATTTCTTTTAGGTTAATAGGTGAGTGGGCGAGGTCCAGTAGGTTTGTAGGTACTAGCCCTCGGTCTGAATGATTGTTGACGGTTTGAGTATTGGTCTGTTCTGGGGCGAAAAGGTCGTTGGTAACTTTGGCCCCGTAAATGGGAATAGTAACCCTGGCCCTGTGACTGGGAAGGATAGCGATTAATGGGGCAGCTAATGAATGGGTGCGGCTTATTGCAGTTTTGCTTAAGGCAAATATGGGCGTAAGGGCAATTTAGGGCCTGACATGAACCCTTATAATTGAACTCATAACACTTATGGGATGGCTGGTTGGTGTGTGGTTTTGATAGATTATGCTGCCCATTACCGGAGGCAAACATCAGCCATAGCTCAGAGTCTATTTTGTCGTATGACATGTTTGGATCGACTGTCATTTTAAGGCGAAACTGCTCGTCGTATTTAATGAAATTGCCCCCATTTTTTGCCAGGATGCGGATGTCGCTTAAGTATTTCAGAAGGTGTTGGGATTGTTGTGGATGTGTTGATGTGAAAATACTCATAAAAGGCAAGAAGGCATCTAGCCACTGTTCTAAGTTAGAAATTTTAGGGCCTACCTTGGGTTTAAGTGACAGCTCCCCTGCATGATTCAAACAGAACATTGTATTTTGTAAGTCGTGAACATTTGTTTTAAGCAAATTACCAAGATTAATGTAGTCTCCAGCAATTATTTTAGCTCTTAATGAAGGGTCCACATTGTAGCCCAATTTCAATGCAGGAGATTGAATCATAGATGGTGTATCAACTAATGCAGTTGAGAGATGAAACATTGGGGTACCTGTTGTAGCTGTGGTAAGTGATGGTGGTGCAGGTTGCAGGTTGGTGGTGACAACCTGTGTGGACTCGCAAACAGAGGCTGCAGACTGGGGGGCAGAAACTGCCTCCTGGATGGTAGGTTGAAAAGGCAGTGGCCCGGGAGGAGGCGGATTCGACAACTCTTGGGTTGGTGGGGGAGTGGCATCCTCAGTGGTGCTGGTTGACCCTGTGGGGGGTGCTGTGACTGCAGGCCCTTGCTGACCTGTTGTCGGCCTGGCGTATGGACTGCTGGAACTTCTCTTTGATCGTCGTGGCATTATTCACTAGAAATATATAACTGTATTAAGCTCATAATAATAATAAAAAGAATGGATCATTTGTGTATATCTTTAAATAACAAATTTCTGGCAGTGTATATTAGAAAAAATTACTTTTTTTGTATGCTTTTTAAACTAATACTTGTAAATGAATGATAATTATGAAATTTTTAAAGAGTGGTACAGCTGGGAAAACAAAAGGTGGGGGTTGTTTATTATGGTGCAGTACATGGCGATGCAAAAACAACTAGGATAGCCCAGGAGTAGGAATGACGTGTAAATATGCATATTACACACAGTGGCCTAGGCTATTAAACCTAGTAACATTGGCGAGGCCGTTGTTAAGATGGGGGGGGGGGGGGTTCTGCATTGAAATAACTGAGGTGGATTGGATGACATAGTACAAGTAAGAAGGCGTGGAATGCTTGGGGTTTTACATCCCATATGACAGAAAGCTCAGAAGGCATTCTGATGTTGGTAAATGCTGGCCTACTCGTTGACGGGATTCTGGAGGGAAAATGGCGAGAAGGCTCCGGGCGCTTGGGCCATGACTTTCTGCACGACGGTGAGCCCCTTGACACAAGAAAAGGGGCTCTAGACGCATGTAAAAATGATCCCTAAAACCTAACCAAGGTTATAAAATTGGATACGAAACGGCCTACATTTTACCAGATTACCAAAAAACCTGCAAAGACTGCGCTGTACCCTCTTCGAAAATTTTTACGTCTGCTCGCACTGCCGCCTTCGAGAAAGAGGAAAGGTGCGCGAATGTAGTTCCGTATTTCTACGCGAGGCACGTGGTACTAATTTGCATGGACTATTTTATTTCATTTTATTGAGTTTTGCGCTACAATAAATTCAAATATTACACAGTGGCCTTCGGCCATAATATTTGATGTTATTTAAGCTTCTTTTGTGATAGAAATGTATATAGTAGCTCACGCTGAAAAATATGACTACATGTATCTCTACAGAGTTAGATATTGGAGAATAATTTAAATAATTTAATATAGGAAGTCCGTCAACTGGTGAATTTTTATACACATAGCCATGTGTCTGCAGATGAAGTTATACATGAGAATTTAATCTTCGAAACACGTGTCTGATACATAATAAATTGTTTTGAAAATTTCTTCGGGAAGGTATAGAGTAGGAACACTTCCTCATTATTAATACAAACAATTTTTTTGCTTGTTTTAGTGTGGAGCAGTTAAGCTCGTTTCACGTCACATTGGATATTTTTAAATGTATTAATTACTTCTTTCCAGCTCTGTCGTCTGAAAGAAGCTTTGTTTGGCACTTTATCAAATTTGACAACAAACTTATTACATGATTATTTCAGAAACTTGTCATTTCATCCAAAACTATGATCAAAATTAAAGGAGTTTAACATCTTAGCACCATCCACCAATGCTATTTTGAACATAGATTTTATTAAAGGATTGTTTTTCAGCTTTTGCGCTTTATCGGTGTGTATTGGCTGTAGGGAATGGAAACAAAATATGTAAAGCACGAATTGCTTTTCATGAAATTTGTTTCCATTCCCTACTGCCAGTACACACCGATAAAGCGCAAAAGCTGAAAAACAATCCTTATATTTACATTTTACGTGTTAAATAAGTTGTTTCTGCAAATTTTTCATTCCGATTCTTTACATTTAAATTATCAGCGTGGAGGGAGAACGTCACTTGACGTAACAGCAAACGAACGTTCGACGTTTTTCGCTAGATTCGAAGTAGTACCTTCTGTACGGAAACGTTGTTGACAAATAAGAAACTGAATTTTGTCCTTTGGCTGTATTTTGAACATTTCAATTAAATCTGGAGAAAATTGAACCGCGAAAATTCGTGACTTTTGTCCAACATGATTCCGACATAACGGAGGGTTAAACTGAAGAAATTTTACAGAACTTGGAGGGAAAACATTTGAAAACTCGTTTACATCCATGAAATCATTCGGTGCTTATTATACAAACTTCTGTAAAATTACTCTATTTCTTCTGGAGGTAATTAGAACAATACAAAAGTCGAGTACAGCTGTGGAAAACGCGAAAACTTTGGACACTTCCATGACTTACCTCAACATAATGGCTAAAGTCAGTCAAGATTCGCTAATACTCGAAATATTTCAAATATTACGATTCCATAAGAAGCAAAAATAAATTCACTGTTGAAAAATGACACAAGTGAATCAAATCCTCATCCTAAATACTGAATATTTGATCCACTATTGCCTGAATATTCGCTCATCCAAACACGGCATCTTTCTGCAGACAGCAATGCAGTTCGACCTTGAACTTAGTCTACTGACGCGTGATCGACTTATTTCGTCACACTTCTTGGAAGTGTACATGTTGGTGACCTAGATTTTGACACATTTAAAATCGCTGGGGGTAGACGGCGTCGGTTGATAATGGATATGTGTTTTGAATCTGTTAAAGCAATAAATGGGCATTTTATCAGAAATTAATCCGCGTAAGTTTTACGGTCACGTGATAGGCTCTTGCGTTTATCTAGAATTAAATCAACAATTGGCTTGGTACCTTCATATAAGGGAAACGCAGAAGGAATGTAAATATTTAGATATGCTACTGAATCGACCCTACAGAAAATTTGGAGCCGCGCACTCTAAGTAAAATAAATATAAGAAATCAAATTCAAAAAATAAAACAAGAGGGCGCTACTGAAATAAATTTTGGCGGCTCCGCTGGAAGCATCACTGATGAGAATTTAATATTCGAAACACGTGTCTGGTGCATAATAAATTGTTTTGAAATTTTCTTCGGGAATGTATAGTATTGGAACCCTTCCTCATTATGTATAGAATCAATGCAAATTTTTAAAATGAATTTATTAGTTATTAACATAAATCCAAAGTGCAATTTTAGATTAGTTATCGTCAAGACTTTAAAGTTTCGCCTTATAGTCTAGAGATCTCTGGGCGTTTCGGAATAAAAGGAAATGTGAACGTATTATACTTATACATATACATGTATGAATACGAAACTCATAAACTAAATAAGTCATTATCGAGAGGCAGTTAATCATCTCCATTGTAGAGAAAGGTAAATTTTATGCCTGGTAAGATGGTAACCTGTGTACAGATATAAAACAAAGGAGGTGATCTCCAACAACACCAGGTTGCAGTACCAACAGCAAAACCCGAAAAAACCCAGTTGAAAAACACAAAGCAGACACGCACTGAAAGAGACACAAAAGGGACTAGAAACATCATCGCACAACACAGAAACATCAAACACAAAGAACTACACATAAACCAACGAGACCAATAGGCAACCGTTGCCGAATTAGAACGGCCATCTACCACGAAAGTAGCAGACGGTCATCTGCTACGCTGGTAACAAATGGTGCGGTTATCCTGGATAACGTACGCACAACCCTCCCACTTTTCCGATTTTCCAGAGGTCTCGAAGAACGTACAATTGTGGTGTAAAACAACTTCCTCACTGTCAGATGAAAACACACAAACAAGACCGCAAAACGCAGGGGCCCAAGCAACACAGATGAATAAGTAAATGGATATAAAAAGAGGGCGTACGTAATACAATTCATGCTCTGTCGGGTTGAACTCATGTATATTATCACCGGAGGAGTCCGACTTACATTCAGAGAGGACAGTTGGTCGGGGCCCCGTCTTCTCTAAAGAGGTTTGGACAGGGTCCGTCATGGAGTCCCGTCGTCACATACAGTAAGAGTGCAAGTTTTAAGAATGCGCGGGTACAAGACTGTAGAATGGTGTCAAGTACCAAGCCTAGTGTCCGTCTGGCGTCATTAGGATTTTATCCACGGTATATAAGGCGTCTGATGATTCTGACGCATTTTCGATGGTTATGTTGTCTATCTTTGATCCTTCTTATTTTGTTAATTATGTCAACATAAAATGCAGGTTATGAAATACCAAAGGTAATATACTGTGTTGATTATATGGGTCCGAATTTCAAAAGAAGTTGACAATAAAATTTGTAAAATATCCAGAAAGTCTTTGGTAGTTTGTGAAAGCGAAAACCTTGACCTAAAAGTTTCTTCGTACTCTTTTAATTTTTACTATGAAATTCCAAAACATCAGTACATGCTCAAGCATACCGGATGAGCTGTGAAATGTAGATACCATAGGACGCTAATCTAGGAACATCACCGACAAGCCAGGGGAAATTTACTATGTTAAATCCAAAATCATTTCTTTTGTCATACAGACTTGATTGAATCTCTTCATTACCAATTTTTAAATGGTGTTTCTGTGCTTGTAATATTTGCCCTATTTAGAATTAATTCTTGTGGATTAATAACATTTTTATACTTTCTAAAAGCAGGATTGTACAAAAAGTACAAAAAGAGGTCAAAAACACGTTAATTTTCATTCGTCAGATCTTAATTACATAACTTTTGATAACCAATCCTTGTAGATTATATAGATGCAATTAGATTTCAGATCCATGCAGCGGTTCCGATTTTTGAAGAGGGGTACTCTATTTGACACTTTTGGCCCCGCCATAAATCCACCCCTAAACGCATATGGATCCCGAACGCAATTTTCGTACGGGATCGTGAGTACATCATATGTACCAAGTTTTGTCAAAATCCATTCAGCAGTTCCAAAGAAGTTGAAAATGTTAAAAGTATATATACGACGGATGGACGACAACGCCGACGATTGGACGGCGGACGGATTACTATGACAATATCTCAGGTGAGTTAAAAATGAAGTAAAGATATCCTTAATGAAAATATATGCGTTCTTGATCTGATTCTTTAGTAAACAATTGGAGTCTCTTATTTTTGGCAAGAGGAAACTAACAGTCTATATATTGTAGATGGCACCAGGAAAATTCACTTTGGGTTTATTCGACCTGTTTGACATAAAGCACTACTGACGAGGATTTAATATCCGAAACATAAGAACTATAGAAGATATATTTAAATATTGACAATCTATCATCGGTCAAGTTAAATACACAATTTATTTTTAACTCGTTAATTCTGTCCAGGTGCGTATCCATAATATCATCTTCAACTCGGAATGCTGGCTATGTTAGGTTTATAATATCAGCTAAGTGAGACAGGAATCCGTTCTCTAGATTAAAAGGAAGTCACTATTTATTTCTAGAATACCGATACTATGTATATTAGATAACATTAGATACATATGAGGTTTTATCAGGACATCCATTCTGGGTTATTTTCTACTCTGACATAAGCAAGATTATATTCGTCTTGCGGAATTGGGACAATATCACAATTTATTTCTAGAATACCGGTACATGTATATTGGATGATATCAGATAGTTTTAGACCAAAAAAAGTAGAACAACACTTAACAGAATGCTACAAATATAACAATTTCCTTGACAATTATGCAGTAACAATAATTTTGGAAGCACCCCCTCCCAATTATTGACAACGGAAAAGAAACCGAAAGTACATTGTGGCCGATATTGATTCAAGAAAACTGCTTACTTCCGGTTACTTTTTTTCTAAAAATTTTACCGCTTTTGATTTTCTTACCGTATGATTATTTGTACATTTTACTGTTCGTCCTCTCATGTAGTTCACCCGATTTATATGGCTGCACTGATTAGATAAAGTCAAATATGCATATTGGGTAATTGTTACGTCCTGAACAAAATTTTGTTTACATAATGATTATTGCAGCGATTACTCAAAAATATTCATTAGTCTAGGGTTTTATTCCTGCTGATACTTAAATATAGATGTTAATTTTTCTTGAATTGTGCATTATTAATTGAAGAAACTTAAATGTAACATAGCTTTAATTACCTCAATTGGACCCATGGACCGTAAATTAAACTGATTTGACATCACATTTTCCGCGACACAAACGACGGATGTTAGATCAGGTTTAATTGTATATGATATGTTTAAGTCTTTATTTTAGAAATACAAAATGTGCAAAAAAAATCCTTGTTTTAGAAAAACTGCAAGTCCCATTTAAGTATAGGTCCACGTAAGAATTAGGCAAAACTTTTTATTCCTATTTTAGACATATATGTGGTACAAATCAAACATATGATACTCATTTCTCGAGGAAGCGATGTTGAAGCGGGATATTCACCCCATATTTTAAAGGATTATGAAGGGAAAAATATGGCGGGAAAAATTTCTCTATATAATTCAACCAAATTTGCTACCCCTATAAATTTCATAAATTTCCCTACATTCATATGGAGGCTGATCTGAACACATTTCAAGAGAAAAAAGATATGCAAAAATTTTAAGGTTTTTCACCTGTCTGATCATTACGTGGACCAGTACCTAAGTCTTATTTAGATCATATCAAATCACCTTAATCTTTGACAACGTAAATCGAAGCCTTCTATAAGTTGAAAGTACTTATCATGATAATAAAGAATTGTAATACATGTGCACCACTTTAACCAAACATAGAAGCATTTTATTCCTCAAGTCATTTGATTTTTAAGTATCATTTATGTGCTCATGAAGAAAAGAATGCATCAATTGACGTCCAAGGTCAAAGATAATAGATCGAGGTCACATTGTCATTGCTCAATATACCATGTTGACTGTCCAGAGCTCACAATTTACTAGTAGTATTCATTAAACTTTGTATGAAAGTTGCGAATGGTTAAAGGGACGACATAGAAAGAATTGTTTCACGGTCAAGATACAAAAGGTCACAATTTACAGAAATAAAACAACCCTGTTGGTAGGGAATCCTTATAATAAGAAGCCGAGGAGAAAAAAAAGAATATATAGTAATATAATTGCCAAGCGAAGGAATGATTCGTTTGCTTGTTACTTTTCAAGGGTCATGACACAATTTTATATTTCATTAGGAAGGATCCGAGATTTTTGTCAGGGCAAGCAAGCGATTCTGTTTTTTCCGGGTGTCAATCGGTAAATGTAATTAGCTTATGAAGTCATGGAATCCGCAAATATAATTAGCCTGAGATACATAATATTTCCTTCGATGACTTGGTACCATTTTTGCCCCTAGGTCTACATCTCATTCGTACCAATGAGAAATATGGATAATGACCATATCCCTGTATACGGCACAAAATCGATAATTCAGAAAATCAGAAACCGAAGGCATACAAAATCAGCAGGAAAAGTTAGCATCTCCTGCTTACATGCAACATCCGCCGCTTCATTTCGGTAGAACTTTCACATCCGGTTACATCCGTTTCGGAAGACATAGAGTACAATCTTTGGTTGAATGGTTCAAATGGTCTATGACAGAATATCTTCCACCATTCTGGAGAGTGGGACAAAATCCGTATATTTGGTACTGGCTCTAGCATAGCGTATCAACTGAGATATGAATACGCCATAAGCAGGCGATTAAGGGATGTTGCTACTCAGTAAAGGAAAGTTTGTAATGCTGAAATTGAAGGCGTCACGTTTGTCATAGAGTGAGGTGTTCATGTGACCATCAGTGTCGTAGGACAACATTATGTCCAAATAGGATGCTGAATTATTTGTCTCTGTAGTTTCTTTGACTTCAAGCTACGAAGGATATCGGTATTTGACACTCCTCAACATTAATTTGCGAGGGTACCTATCTATAATGTTCTGTATCTGTGTTGAAAAAAAATTACATATCTATGTCTGTGTTTTATTTCTGATTTGGGCCATTGTGTTTAGGAAAAAACGCTATTTCATCTGTTTAATCTATGAGTAGGAACCCACCTTAAATAAAGAAAATCAGTCAGCTGGTGAATTTGTATACACACAGCCATGTGTCTGCATATGAAGTTATACAGGAGAATTCAATATTCGAAACATGTGTCTGGTGCATAATGAATTGTTTTGAAAATTTCTTCGGGAAGGTAAAGAGTTGGAACCCTTCCGCATTATTAATATATTAACACTTATTTCCTGTTGCAGTGTGGAGTAGTTAAACTCGTTCCCCGTGACATAGGATATTTTTTAGTGTATTTTAATTATTTCTTTCCAGCTCTCTCGCCCGAAAGAAGCTTTGTTTTGGCACTTTATCAATTTGACATGAAACTTATTACTTGACTATTTCGGAAACTTGTCATTTCATCCAAAAATATGATCGAAATTAAAGGAGGTTAATATCTTAGCACCATCCCTCAAATGCTACATGTATTTTGAACATAGAATTTATTTGGATATGCTACTGAATGGAACCTACAGGAAATTCGGAGCCGCGCACTCTAAGTTAAGTAAATGTACGAATTTAACTTCAAAAAATAAAACAAGGGTGCTACTGAAATGAATTTTAGCGGCTCCGCTGGAACCATCACTGATGAGAATCTAATATTCGAAACACGTGTCCGGTGCATAATAAATTGTTTTGAAATTTTCTTTGGGAAGGTATAGAGTTGGAACCCCTCCGCAAAGAAATCTTCGATACTTTCAAGTATAGCCTTATGGTCCGGAGATCTCTGAGCGTTTCGGAATAAAAGAAAATGTGAACGTATTATAATTATACATGTACATGTATGAATATGAAAGTAACTCATAAAATAAAACAAACATTATCAATAGGCACTTAAGCATCTCCTTTGTAGAGAAAGGTTAATTTTATGCCTGGTAAGATGGTGTGTATAGATATAAAACAAAGGAGGAGATCTCCAACAACACCAGGTTGCAGTACCCACAGCAAAACCCCAAAACACCCAATGCAAAAACACAGAGCAGACAAGCACAGAAAGAGACGCAAAAGGGAGGCAACACAGAAACATCAAACACAAAAGATTACACATAAACCAACGAGATCAATTGGCAACCGGTGCCGACTTAGGACGGCCATCTGCCACGTAAATAGCAGTAGGTGTGGTTATCCTGGATTACGTACGCACAATCCTCCCGTTCTTCCGATTTCCAAGAGGTCTCGAAACACGTACACTTGTAGTGTAAAACAACTTCCTCACTGTCAGATGACAACACACAAACAAGACCGCAAAATGCAGGGGCCCAAGCAACACAGATGAATATGTAAATGGATATTAAAAGAGGGCGTACGTAATACAATCCGTGCTCTGCCGGCGCGAGCTCATGTATATTATCATCCGAGGAGTCCGACTGACATTCAGAGAGGACAGTTGGTCGGGGCCCCGTCTTCTATAAAGATGTTTGGCCAGGGCCCGTCATTGAGTCCCGTCGTCTCATTCAGTCAGTGTGCTAGTTTTAAGAATGCGCTGGTACAAGACTGTAGAGTGGTGTCAAGTACCAAGCCTAGTGTCCGTCTGGCGACATTAGGATCATATCCAAGTTATAAAAGGCGTCTGATGATTCTGACGCACTTTCGCTGGTTATGTTGTCTATCTTTGATCCTTCTTATTTTGTTAATTATGTCACCATAAAATGCAGATTATGAAATACCCAAAGTAATATACTCTGTTGCTTGTATGGGTCCGAATTCAAAAGAAGTTGACAATAATTTTTGTTTAATATCCAGAAAGTCTTTAGTAGTTTGTGAAAGCGAAAACCTTGACCTAAAAGTTTCTTCGTAATCTTTAAATTTCTACTATGAAATTCCAAAACATCAGTACATGCTTTAGCATACCGGATGAGCTGTGAAATGTAGATACCATAGGACAGTAATCTAGGAACATCACCGTCAAGCCAATGGAAATTCACTATGTTGAATCCAAAATCATCTCTTTTGTCATACATACTGGTATGAATCTCTCCATTAATAATTTTGATATTTAAGTCCAGAAAATGGTGTTTTTGTGTTTGTAATGTTTTCCCTATTTAGAACCAATTCTTGTGGATAAATAACATTTTCATACTTTTAAAAACAGGAGTGTCGATAGTAAGAGATCATCCATGTACCAAGAAGTACATGTACCTATGAAACATTTCACATCATCGTGTTTTCTTTGCTTTCGAAGATTTTGGATAAATTCTTTTTTATACGTGTATAAAAATAAATCTGCGACAAGATGCGCACAATTAGTACCCATATGAATTCCTACATCCTGCTTGTAAAGTTTCTCACCAAATCTTACATAAATGTTGTCCAAAAGGAAGGACAAGGCAACACACAGATCACCATATGTCCATGATTTGTATGATTTGTATGCTGTGGCGAAAACAAACCCCTTTGATTCAGATGTACAAATATAAGTTTTCCCCTTCCGATCATAAGACCATGAGACTCAAAGGGCTTCAAAATTAAAGGGGAATCTCTTGTACAACTCGCGCATCTTGTATTGGACACTTTGAGTAGAACCTTTCCAACAGACCGTCTCTTACGTATACCTACTGGGACATTACCGAATTGAAAAGTTTCTATTTAGAATAGTGGTGGTGGGTGTTGAATGCAGTCAGAGGGCGCTCACTCCTCCTGGGCACCTTGTCCTGCATCCACTCGGGAGCTCGCCTTTTTAATGGAGACTTACACTAGTATCCCACATCGCTTTGACTCCTGAGCTTAGATCGGTACCTTTTCTGTGGTATACTTCTAGATGATGTATAGGAAAAAGCCATGCTGCATAAGTATTTCCACTTCGTTTTTAAAACCCCTAATATTATAGTTATTATTTTCTTAGCTTTTGGCATTTTTACTTTTCAGAATGTATATAGTCTATATTTAAACTTTATTTATTTTACAACGTTTATCAAACAAGTTACACAACTTATATCAATGTCTCATGTTGGCTCAGATGTTGGCGTGAGGGGGTCCAAGGAGCAGGAGGAAACCGGAGTACCCGGAGAAAACCCCCTGCAGAGGCCTGGTAGGGGGCAGCCTATCCCCTCACATAAGACCCTTCGCCGAATCTGGTATTCGAACCCGGGACCTTAGAGAGAAGCGAGCGCGCTTCCACTGACTGCACAATAGTCTATATTGCCTTACCAGGCAAGGACAAATTCCCTATTGTATATCGGATGAGTTATATAAGATAAAAGTAGACACTTTTTTTTCTTTTCTTATTTCTAAAGCAAACAGCGCGGACGTTAACTTCTACATTGATTTATTTACTTTACATAAATGTTATACTTCAAATATGATAACATAATATATTATGCAGAAAAAAAAACTTGAACGTTATACATTTCATCACAGATCAAAGTATCCTGAAAACAGGATTTGAGGTATATTTTTAGGACGAGTGCACACGGTAATCGCATGATGCCATTCGTGTCGTCTCTACATGTAAGAACATGAGGTATTATTTTGAGGTATTACGTCATTCAAAGTATACAGCATGCACATATCCTACGGCGATGATCGAGGAGTTCCGAAATGTATATGTGGCGTAGGAATCCGTGTCTGTGTTCCAGATACTTCTACTCACAATGCGCATGCTCTGGTCTTTGTTTTCCATAATGATCACGTTACATACAATTTTATACCTTGGCGTTTCCAAAGCTTTGATTTTACCTTTGACTACGGCTGCGAGGTCTGTAGCTATCAATTTACTTTTCTCGCTGCTGTAAGTTGTCCCATATAATCTCGAATCGAACACTTCCTTTAATATCTCCTCCGCCTTATCAGGCAGAAAGTGTTTGCCGTCATCCGGTCCAAGTTTGTACGTGTTTTCCAAATTAGGGACAGTTTTCTGCGCAGGCGCTGTGCGCTTTTTCTTCTTTGCGAGTCTTTGCCATGCGCGAGTCGCCGCAACAATCCGGAAGAACGTCATTCCACCGGATCTTCCTTGAACATTCTCGGATCTTTTAGATTGTGCGTCGCTGTTTGAGAGTGTTCGACTTCTGCCGACAGAATGGTCTTTGGTTTTACTCTGAAAATCATAACACAATATACTTTAAGATACATATATGTCATAAAGTATGTAGAGATTTGGTAGGTTCATAAATTATGACACATGTAATTTTTTAAATACCTGAAATGACTCATGGTCTTGAATTGGATGTCATGTTGTGAGAGGATCGAATCATTTTTACTCGAAATGTCATATATTCATCCACTCACCATTTTAATGAATTTTATACATGAGTCCTATGGTTGCACTCCTCCATTTCGTATAAAATTAGGGGTACTGAATATTAATGTAAAAGGCTATCAGGGCATATACCCCTGAATAAGACAGCTTATATAAAGCAAGGGTGAAAAGTAATGAAATGGTTGAAAAGTATTAGGTTATATGTTTGTAACAGGACACTGAAAATTTTTGAATCCTTAGTTTCGTATCCTATATAAACACTACAACGTGCGATGGACCATGTGAATTTTGGCGGAATTTCCCCGCGTCAAAAATCCTTCAAGTTGGTTCGACAGTGATTTCGCAAGAACTAGCCGTACCGCCCCTCTGATTTTTCCATATGATTTAGAGTAAGAATATATCTTTCAGACTATGAATTGAAATTTCTGGAAAAAATCAAGCAATTTGGTGAAAAATTGCCCAAAACATGGGCCAATATGGTACTTTTTGCATGAAATTTCAACCCATTTTCATGGCATTTCAGCACAGGTAATGTGGTTCTTATATTAAATTTTATTGTTAAATTGTCTATAAATTAAAAATTTGAAATTTTCTGAATCTATTGATACCAAATACATAGTATGACATCACATAAGGTTGTCCATAATGAGTAATGTAAGAGGTGGGGGGTCTGCGATAACGCGAAATGTCAAAATAATGGTGGAGTGCAACCATATTGACCATATAGCTTCCTAGGTTCAAATTTCAAAATTGGTTGCCATGGTAACAACCCTACTCACATAAAGGTCATGACCCTGCTGTATCATAATAAACCAATAATTGTTGGATTCTTTCAAATTTGAAAATTTTTTGATTGTTATGAAAATTGATGCTGACTCTATTTTAGCACTATTTTTGGAGAAAAAGGCAGTACAAGCTATGCACTCATGCTTTAATTTGCACACCAAAGAGACAAAAGTATTAGGTTTAACACATAATGACAGGTATCAACACATTAAGCAAATGTCAAATTTATGTAAATAAGCTGATATTTGAAAAATAATGGTTACCATAGCAACCAGATTGACCTGAAAACAAAAATGATGCATATAACCATTTCCAATATTGGCCTTATTGCGGAATCGAATAACGGGTTCCGAAGCAACAAAATTTTGTCGTTGCCATAGCAACCATCCTTAAAAGTGAATTTTTTGCTTTCTTTCATCTTTTTCTTAAATGATGAATCAAAGTAAATACAAAAAGATACTATGGTGTCTCTACCTGAACATTAATATATACATGTCTATATATGTAAGCCTCATCATGGTCATGAAGGGGTACTTGGATGGGCGCGTCACGCGCCCTTCGGTACTGTGTAGCGACAAAAATATTAGGCGTAGCGCTATAACTATGGTACCGTTAGATGCGAAAAAACTTAAATTTTCAAATAAACACAAATTTATATCTTTGACGGGAAAAAAAATTCCCCTTATGGTTGCACTCCTCCATTTCGTATAAAATTAGGGGTACTGAATATTAATGTAAAAGGCTATCAGGGCATATACCCCTGAATAAGACAGCTTATATAAAGCAAGGGTGAAAAGTAATGAAATGGTTGAAAAGTATTAGGTTATATGTTTGTAACAGGACACTGAAAATTTTTGAATCCTTAGTTTCGTATCCTATATAAACACTACAACGTGCGATGGACCATGTGAATTTTGGCGGAATTTCCCCGCGTCAAAAATCCTTCAAGTTGGTTCGACAGTGATTTCGCGAGAACTAGCCGTACCGCCCCTCTGATTTTTCCATATGATTTAGAGTAAGAATATATCTTTCAGACTATGAATTGAAATTTCTGGAAAAAATCAAGCAATTTGGTGAAAAATTGCCCAAAACATGGGCCAATATGGTACTTTTTGCATGAAATTTCAACCCATTTTCATGGCATTTCAGCACAGGTAATGTGGTTCTTATATTAAATTTTATTGTTAAATTGTCTATAAATTAAAAATTTGAAATTTTCTGAATCTATTGATACCAAATACATAGTATGACATCACATAAGGTTGTCCATAATGAGTAATGTAAGAGGTGGGGGGTCTGCGATAACGCGAAATGTCAAAATAATGGTGGAGTGCAACCATATTGACCATATAGCTTCCTAGGTTCAAATTTCAAAATTGGTTGCCATGGTAACAACCCTACTCACATAAAGGTCATGACCCTGCTGTATCATAATAAACCAATAATTGTTGGATTCTTTCAAATTTGAAAATTTTTTGATTGTTATGAAAATTGATGCTGACTCTATTTTAGCACTATTTTTGGAGAAAAAGGCAGTACAAGCTATGCACTCATGCTTTAATTTGCACACCAAAGAGACAAAAGTATTAGGTTTAACACATAATGACAGGTATCAACACATTAAGCAAATGTCAAATTTATGTAAATAAGCTGATATTTGAAAAATAATGGTTACCATAGCAACCAGATTGACCTGAAAACAAAAATGATGCATATAACCATTTCCAATATTGGCCTTATTGCGGAATCGAATAACGGGTTCCGAAGCAACAAAATTTTGTCGTTGCCATAGCAACCATCCTTAAAAGTGAATTTTTTGCTTTCTTTCATCTTTTTCTTAAATGATGAATCAAAGTAAATACAAAAAGATACTATGGTGTCTCTACCTGAACATTAATATATACATGTCTATATATGTAAGCCTCATCATGGTCATGAAGGGGTACTTGGATGGGCGCGTCACGCGCCCTTCGGTACTGTGTAGCGACAAAAATATTAGGCGTAGCGCTATAACTATGGTACCGTTAGATGCGAAAAAACTTAAATTTTCAAATAAACACAAATTTATATCTTTGACGGGAAAAAAAATTCCCCTTATGGTTGCACTCCTCCATTTCGTATAAAATTAGGGGTACTGAATATTAATGTAAAAGGCTATCAGGGCATATACCCCTGAATAAGACAGCTTATATAAAGCAAGGGTGAAAAGTAATGAAATGGTTGAAAAGTATTAGGTTATATGTTTGTAACAGGACACTGAAAATTTTTGAATCCTTAGTTTCGTATCCTATATAAACACTACAACGTGCGATGGACCATGTGAATTTTGGCGGAATTTCCCCGCGTCAAAAATCCTTCAAGTTGGTTCGACAGTGATTTCGCGAGAACTAGCCGTACCGCCCCTCTGATTTTTCCATATGATTTAGAGTAAGAATATATCTTTCAGACTATGAATTGAAATTTCTGGAAAAAATCAAGCAATTTGGTGAAAAATTGCCCAAAACATGGGCCAATATGGTACTTTTTGCATGAAATTTCAACCCATTTTCATGGCATTTCAGCACAGGTAATGTGGTTCTTATATTAAATTTTATTGTTAAATTGTCTATAAATTAAAAATTTGAAATTTTCTGAATCTATTGATACCAAATACATAGTATGACATCACATAAGGTTGTCCATAATGAGTAATGTAAGAGGTGGGGGGTCTGCGATAACGCGAAATGTCAAAATAATGGTGGAGTGCAACCATATTGACCATATAGCTTCCTAGGTTCAAATTTCAAAATTGGTTGCCATGGTAACAACCCTACTCACATAAAGGTCATGACCCTGCTGTATCATAATAAACCAATAATTGTTGGATTCTTTCAAATTTGAAAATTTTTTGATTGTTATGAAAATTGATGCTGACTCTATTTTAGCACTATTTTTGGAGAAAAAGGCAGTACAAGCTATGCACTCATGCTTTAATTTGCACACCAAAGAGACAAAAGTATTAGGTTTAACACATAATGACAGGTATCAACACATTAAGCAAATGTCAAATTTATGTAAATAAGCTGATATTTGAAAAATAATGGTTACCATAGCAACCAGATTGACCTGAAAACAAAAATGATGCATATAACCATTTCCAATATTGGCCTTATTGCGGAATCGAATAACGGGTTCCGAAGCAACAAAATTTTGTCGTTGCCATAGCAACCATCCTTAAAAGTGAATTTTTTGCTTTCTTTCATCTTTTTCTTAAATGATGAATCAAAGTAAATACAAAAAGATACTATGGTGTCTCTACCTGAACATTAATATATACATGTCTATATATGTAAGCCTCATCATGGTCATGAAGGGGTACTTGGATGGGCGCGTCACGCGCCCTTCGGTACTGTGTAGCGACAAAAATATTAGGCGTAGCGCTATAACTATGGTACCGTTAGATGCGAAAAAACTTAAATTTTCAAATAAACACAAATTTATATCTTTGACGGGAAAAAAAATTCCCCTTATGGTTGCACTCCTCCATTTCGTATAAAATTAGGGGTACTGAATATTAATGTAAAAGGCTATCAGGGCATATACCCCTGAATAAGACAGCTTATATAAAGCAAGGGTGAAAAGTAATGAAATGGTTGAAAAGTATTAGGTTATATGTTTGTAACAGGACACTGAAAATTTTTGAATCCTTAGTTTCGTATCCTATATAAACACTACAACGTGCGATGGACCATGTGAATTTTGGCGGAATTTCCCCGCGTCAAAAATCCTTCAAGTTGGTTCGACAGTGATTTCGCGAGAACTAGCCGTACCGCCCCTCTGATTTTTCCATATGATTTAGAGTAAGAATATATCTTTCAGACTATGAATTGAAATTTCTGGAAAAAATCAAGCAATTTGGTGAAAAATTGCCCAAAACATGGGCCAATATGGTACTTTTTGCATGAAATTTCAACCCATTTTCATGGCATTTCAGCACAGGTAATGTGGTTCTTATATTAAATTTTATTGTTAAATTGTCTATAAATTAAAAATTTGAAATTTTCTGAATCTATTGATACCAAATACATAGTATGACATCACATAAGGTTGTCCATAATGAGTAATGTAAGAGGTGGGGGGTCTGCGATAACGCGAAATGTCAAAATAATGGTGGAGTGCAACCATATTGACCATATAGCTTCCTAGGTTCAAATTTCAAAATTGGTTGCCATGGTAACAACCCTACTCACATAAAGGTCATGACCCTGCTGTATCATAATAAACCAATAATTGTTGGATTCTTTCAAATTTGAAAATTTTTTGATTGTTATGAAAATTGATGCTGACTCTATTTTAGCACTATTTTTGGAGAAAAAGGCAGTACAAGCTATGCACTCATGCTTTAATTTGCACACCAAAGAGACAAAAGTATTAGGTTTAACACATAATGACAGGTATCAACACATTAAGCAAATGTCAAATTTATGTAAATAAGCTGATATTTGAAAAATAATGGTTACCATAGCAACCAGATTGACCTGAAAACAAAAATGATGCATATAACCATTTCCAATATTGGCCTTATTGCGGAATCGAATAACGGGTTCCGAAGCAACAAAATTTTGTCGTTGCCATAGCAACCATCCTTAAAAGTGAATTTTTTGCTTTCTTTCATCTTTTTCTTAAATGATGAATCAAAGTAAATACAAAAAGATACTATGGTGTCTCTACCTGAACATTAATATATACATGTCTATATATGTAAGCCTCATCATGGTCATGAAGGGGTACTTGGATGGGCGCGTCACGCGCCCTTCGGTACTGTGTAGCGACAAAAATATTAGGCGTAGCGCTATAACTATGGTACCGTTAGATGCGAAAAAACTTAAATTTTCAAATAAACACAAATTTATATCTTTGACGGGAAAAAAAATTCCCCTTATGGTTGCACTCCTCCATTTCGTATAAAATTAGGGGTACTGAATATTAATGTAAAAGGCTATCAGGGCATATACCCCTGAATAAGACAGCTTATATAAAGCAAGGGTGAAAAGTAATGAAATGGTTGAAAAGTATTAGGTTATATGTTTGTAACAGGACACTGAAAATTTTTGAATCCTTAGTTTCGTATCCTATATAAACACTACAACGTGCGATGGACCATGTGAATTTTGGCGGAATTTCCCCGCGTCAAAAATCCTTCAAGTTGGTTCGACAGTGATTTCGCGAGAACTAGCCGTACCGCCCCTCTGATTTTTCCATATGATTTAGAGTAAGAATATATCTTTCAGACTATGAATTGAAATTTCTGGAAAAAATCAAGCAATTTGGTGAAAAATTGCCCAAAACATGGGCCAATATGGTACTTTTTGCATGAAATTTCAACCCATTTTCATGGCATTTCAGCACAGGTAATGTGGTTCTTATATTAAATTTTATTGTTAAATTGTCTATAAATTAAAAATTTGAAATTTTCTGAATCTATTGATACCAAATACATAGTATGACATCACATAAGGTTGTCCATAATGAGTAATGTAAGAGGTGGGGGGTCTGCGATAACGCGAAATGTCAAAATAATGGTGGAGTGCAACCTATAGGGATCTGGACAGTACTAGTCCTATACAAATCCCATACTATATGGGCCCAGTGCTGGTCCTACATAAATCCTATACTTATCCTACATCAGTTACCTAACATTACGGCGCTAATTTTCTGTCGACTTTATACACAGCATGAAAACAGAGTTTATGTTTAAAATAGGTCAGATTTGGGACATTTTTCTGAACATTGAATACAACGTACAAAAGTTCTTTGTTTATTATCAGAATTTCTCTGTGAATAAGTAACTATTAAATATATCTTATCAAAGGTTATACAGCTTTATTTGATCTGCAGTTGACCTGCTAGGATCTATCTTGCTGGACATGATAAGAAATATAACGAGCGACTGGACGGAATATTCAATTCGTGCTCTCTGACTGACCTTTTTTATTAAAGAGGATCTAATTCGATGTCAAGTTTCTATATAGTCACTTTTCTCCTTTGAATCAAGTATTGCTCAAATTATGTGTACATATATAAGGCAATTCCAAATTCCTTTTTGAAGAACCCAATTGATGTTGAAACTTGTGTATCAACAGTCATAACAAAATGTCAGAGAGCTGAGGAAATGAGTGTATCAGATATATAATGGATATAGCAAACACGTTTCGGATGTTGAATAGCAGGGACGTATATATATTTTATATGTACGTCCCTGTGAATAGCTATGCATAAAAAATATAAAACGAATATCCCGGAAATTTTTTGTTTGTTAATTTTTACATCTTATTTGCTTCACATGGAACATTGTTTTCGTATCATGGATTATACTACAGTAACTCTTATTCGCAATTTTGGAAAACCATAGTAACTTCCCATTTGAGACGGTATCTGACATTGACTGATCATGACGTCATCAAATTCTATGGAAACAGTCCTAAAAGTCTTGGAAATGACGGTATAAAACCGACATTACCATACCATTTTCATGACGTCGCAATAATTTTACTTTCAGTCTGTAAGGGGAAAAAACTATGTATTCCGCAAATACTCAATATAAATCTTATAAGCAATATTCACCCTTCCACAAAGATCTAATAAAGACGTCATTTGTTTGTGTGCATTGAGACGCCACAATAAGACTTTTACTTTAATAAATGAATGAAAATACGACATTTGTCGGTTTTCTGGTAGAGTCAGTACCGTTGTTTTCCATAATGTTTATGTCATCATAACGATTTTACGTCAAGTCGATATAACCTCAGCCTGTACTTCATGTATTACTAATACGTCAAGTTAGAATTAGAGTTTAGTTATTCTAATACATGACTGTCGTCATCCCCCCCCCCCCCACCACCACCACCAAAAAATAAAAAAAGATGATATTTTAAAGAAGCCCAAAATACATACCCGGATCATTGTTTACATTGGTCCAAAATTCAAATCGACGTCTTTCACGTAAATCGAGTCAATATATCACAAAATATGAATGACGGAACAAGCTTTAAGAACAGTTATCTTGTTTCAACAGGTAGCAAGGCGAACATCACAAAGTCATAAATGTTTGTTATTTGCTTATCTAATATACATTCATATATAATACTAACATATCTCCCTTGACAACCGGATGTACATTTATACTTTATGTGAATTAACATCATTTTCTGATTTTCCTAAATGTTTGATGAATGATACGGATAAATTGAAATTTCATATCTAATGAAAAGATTAGGAAAGTAAAATATTCGATGTTGTTAGGCGTGTACAATTCTGAAGTGTTAAACAATTTATTTTCTGTTTTTGTAAAACAGTTGACCCTTTGTTTTGTTAACAGAAGTGAAAGGGCATGAGATTGAATTTTTATGAGCTCACGCTTACAGAAATCTGACCATTAAATTATATATATTCACAAGTTAAAACAGCATTACAGAACGGAAGAATTATGGATTTGAATTTCTTTATAGAGACTTTTTCTGTTTTGAATTCCTTTCAATCGGAAAAAGAGAGAAAACTAATGAGCTTAGTGCACCCCCCCCCCCCCCCCAAAATCAAATTCTAATGATGATCGATATGTAGGATACAATTTAAGAAAAATGAAAAAGTGAAGAAAAAAATCATGCGAACATTTTTTTTCTAGCAGACATTTAAATCTGCCATAATTTCTTTAATAACCTTTGAAAGAAATAAATTAAATGAATACCTCTTTTTTGTCTTTGCTTTTGCTGGATGACGTCACAGATGTAGGACTTTTGGCCACAGCTTTAAGCTTAGGTTGTACTTTATCATGCTCCTTCAGAGCTTGGATGGTAAGTTTCTCACTCGCCGCCATTCTTCTGTGCTTTTTAAAACAAAGAACAAACCGTATATTATATACCCCAAATGAATCCCTGTGATCATAAATTTTGCAAGCAAATAAAATTCATACTCCAAATTCCAAAAGTGTTGGGTGCATCGCTTAAACCCAACTGGAGAGCCGAGGTAATGGTAAGTAAAGAGGGTTTTGATTTTCACAACTGATAACTTTTGCGATAAAGACCAGCGGGTACGAGAGTGCCTGGCAGGGATTTTGATAGCTGTTAACTATTTGTATGATATATCGGTATTTCAGGTCATAACAATAGGGAAAAATTAATAACATCGATATAAAGGTTGGCTGGTTACTAGGTAACATATAACTAAAGTCTCCGAGGGTGAATTCTCATTAATTTTGGTTCTATGAAATGGAATATGATATCAAACAAATATGGACTTGGTCGAGGTCATTATATCATTATAGCTATATTATCAATATAATGACATAATGACCGAGGCCATGTCCTTATTTGTTATATTTTATAACGAATAGTAAGACTATCTATGATTAAAATGAAGATTCAAAACAATATCAACACATAATTTCTTATCAAGAATTCAACAATTAATTGCACTTTTTTTGTGAAAAGTATATCTAAACTTTTGATATTTAACAAAATAACTATATTATTTTTTATGGTAAATACTGAAATCAGGACAAACACCACACCGAGTCATTATCGCCCGTCAGCGGTCATTATCGGAAAATGATGACTCGCGCGCCAGCCAATCAGAAGTTACATCCCGGTTATATAATATAAAGAAATAATCATCTTCCATAATTCTAGATAAGCTCTTCTCTAGATCTACGTACGGTTCAATCCAATACATATGGCAATATTTGAGCCTATACATTATTCAAAATTTATTTTCTTCTTAACAGGAAAAAGCTGTCTAAACAGAAAAATGCTGTCTGAAAAAAATTATGAAATTGATGTTGAAGTAGCATTGTACAAATCTATATATTTCATAAAAATTGGTATAAATCTTGAAATACAAAATTTGCAAGAAAGTACTTTAATTCAATCGCTGTGCTTAAAAAAGTCGATCATCTACATCAAATGTTATATATAAGATTATCGAAGCGCTTTAAAACCTCAAAATTGCATCCATAAACGTTGAAGTATTTGTAATTTTATGACTGAATTGGCGATCAAATGACACCAGCTGATAAGATCTGGCTGAAGTGGAAAGCTATTCATTTATCAAACTTAGATGAATACTGGTGTATTGACATATTTCAAAATTTATATCTTTTCTTACTAATGACATAAAATTGTATCGGGTACAACACGACATTTGTGAAAGGTCCGTAACACTGGAATCTTATTTCACTTTATTAAATCCTTTCACGCTGTGAACCTACTCTCATAAAACAAATAATCAAAAAAAAAAAAAAGATCAATGAACGCTAAAAGTTTCAAAGCAATATTTCTAAGTTTAGAAATTTGGTATCATTTCATATTTCAATTTCAAAATTGAGGTCTTTAATCGGACCTTTCTAATATAAACAAAGTTTCTCTAATTATCTAGTATACATCGCTTACATCACTTCATACCAACAAGGTATAGAAAATAAAAATGAAAAATCTAATGTACAATTTCAGGCTTAAAATCTTTACAAACATGCAACCATATAAGTATAGTATACAACATGCAACCTACCTTTCGTTACAGTAAATCTTTCATATCTCAATGTCAATAGCGAAATCTTACTGATAAAGGACCCTCTCTATGGGAGGATTAATTCATTCATCATCACGTTTTCCAATTTAAGATGTGTAATTGAATAGCATGGTGAAAGTAGATGGGGTTCATACCCCAGTTTCATCATGTAATAGGATGTATTTATAAGGTGATATTCTTTTGTGGTAACATTTTGTCAAACATTTATAAATAAAGTAAATCTTACTAGGAGCTGTTCAGCTACCCCACAATCACTAGTATTTGTCCCAAAATGTATGACGTTACATGGGGTAAGTATGACGGTTGATGTAAAAAATAAGTGTTTGTTTAAAGTGAGAATAAAACAACAACAACAGTAACAAAACAAGACCAAAAGTAAAAAAATAAATAAATAAATAAACAAACAAACAATCAAAATACAAAATAAAAGAAACAAAAGAAAACAAATAGAAACATCTGTTATACAAAGACAAAATGAGTAAATGAAGCAAAAAAAAAAAAAAAAAAAAAAAAAAAAAAAAACGAGAAAGAAACGAAACCTAGCCTGTTGAAAACATCTTCAATAAAATTCTCGATGTTTTCTTAACTACTCATAATTTATACTTGACCACAGGTTTCAAAAACTTAATAAAATCAAGGAATATCACGTAGTGATTGATATGAAGAATTCAAACGAGACTATCAATGATCGTAAACTCATATTCATGACATATTTTCCATTTTGTTTTCCCTGGAAAGGAAAAATAAATATTAATCCTAAATTACAAAGTATTAAGCTTAGTTTGAACATCAGGAAACTTACCTTGAGATTCAGATGGCTATGAACCACCTCTAAGCTTTAAAAGCCTGGTATAATTTTAGCGAAGAGAAATGACTGATTACATATAGAAATTTTAATGATGTGTTTAAATGTAAACATTGCTATGTATCAACACGTTTACATGAAAGGGAAACTTTGAAAGTAACCATTAACCAAATTTTGCGCTTTGTAAGATTTGCCTATTTATAAAATTTATCACTTTATAAAATCAATCACAGGGGGGCTTCAGTAGTTCATGTACTCCATCGTAACAGGCCGTTTAATAAGCAAACTGAGGTACGATTCGAAAAGTTAGAACGTCTGTCTTATTTGTTTTATCTACTCTATAGATACTGATAATAGAATGCAATAATATTCAGCCACCATTTTCCTGTAAACAAATAAAACTGTTAAAAATTTGCAGAACCCCCCCCCCCTTTCATGCCGTTGCTTCGAGTGCCATACACGCAAGTATTTTGTAATCATAAATTTTGACTCTTTCACCGATTAAAAGAAAGCAACTAGTTAGCACATCTTAAAAACCTACGTATATTGTATATATAAGTAAAACTCAGGATTTAGTACATTAACCTATTCCCCATTATCATCATCAGTGAAGAAGAGAAACCATCTTCAACCTCTTTCAATCAAATTAAACGAAAATTAAATCAATCCAATCCGGTAATACAAAAAACTTAATTTGAAGACGTTTAACATGTGTACCACTTGGTGAGTGTCACTCCTCGTGGACCAGGAGTCCCCGAGCCAAGTTCGATCAATTTCTCTTGCTCGTTTCTTCAAACGGATTCGAAAATTTCTGTTCACAAAATTATCTCAAATTTCTGAAACCTGGGTCCTGTAGCATCATATCCCAATCGTCTTGCTACGTCTTTCGGTATATTTTGGACATAATTTCCACATATTTTGGCCATATTTCATTGTTTAGATTGACGATCACTGACGAGGGTTAAATACCCGAAACGTGCATGTCTGGTCTATGCTGTAAATTAATCTGCTTTTTAAATGATGCTAATGAATTTGAAGACGTTTAACTAGTGTCCGTCCACAAAAATGTCCGGACATCTAACTTTTTTTTAAATTTTGGTTTTCTGCCGTTTTATTGCTCGAGAAAAAAAATGGTTAGTACTGTTGAACTGGCACTAGATATTCATGTAAAAACATTTGAACCTAGTCTGTTTGAACGACGTGAACATGGATTTTTATCAAAAGAGACGAAATTTCTTTATTTAATAAAAATCAGACAAATCTAAGCATTGATCTTATAATGCATTTACAATGTGTAATGCAAATACACATATCTCGCGATGATCTACAAGTCCGTTCATTGTCTAAAAATATGAAATATTGCCTATTTCGCTCGAAACGAACACAAATAATCCAGGACAGAGACGAAAAATCGAGGACAATTATAACAAAAATCACTCGTCGTCAGGACACCGTACATGGTGTGTGTATGGTAGTTTGACGACATTGTGATTCATATTATTACTATTATTACTAGTATTATATTTGACGATTCTCTAGTCAACTGAGATGACTAATGCATTTGTGACACAAAATAAACATCAAAAAAGTACCTATCAGTTATTCAGTCTCAAAGTCGAGAAGGCAAGGCAAAATCATTAGAATTTCCATTGGAACGGATAACATTCCGAAGTTAGATCAGGTGCCCGGGAAGAGTCAGCGTCTCCTGAATGGATGAAACATCCGTCGCAACAGTCCCATGAAAACATGTCAAATTCGGTGATTACCTTGATGTACATATTGATGTACACATCAGATCAGTATGTCTTGTTTGGTGATGATGACAGCCATTCGATTGCAATCCAGAATGTCATGGATCATTCTGGAAAGGGGGGGGGGATCTTATATTCTTTTATTATATCCCCGTAACGACCGAAGAAATTTCTCAGACAAAAACAAAAAATAAATGGGAACAGGAGATACAAATATCCGCCCTATGACAAGGTATTTGTTTCTCCTGTTCCCATTTTTGAAAGAAAGGTGTTGCGAACAATATTGGACAGTCTGTTTTTGAGCGTCGTTTGGTGTGGAATGGTAGAGCGTGGAGAAGTCGAAATACGCTATGCTGGTAATATTGAAATTGTTGGCTTTTAAATGGTCCAAAAGTTCCTTAGAATTCTTTACGATCCACATCTGATTGATTCCATTTCTGGAATATGCATGTTGTCTCGCAGTTTAACCATAACATAACCAAGACTATATTTGATGATTGTCTAGCCAGCTGATGGTGGGTGTGTGTGATTGTGGGATATTCTAACTTTCCTGGGCAACTTGTCTTACTCCTGGTTTTGGACTTTTGCTCAATAGGTTATTAAGTTTGTTTAATTTTGTTTGCTTTGTTTTCAATTCTATCAGCTTTTCTGACATTCGTTTGGAAAATATATTTCATTTTTTACTGCATTTTATTGATAATGTTTGATAAATAGTTTTAAGCTTATCTTGCAATTTTTAAAACAAAAAAATATATGCCCCCTATCTGTGATTCCGGGGGCATAAAAAGTGTACTTTATTCAATATCTGAATATACTTGGGAAGCTTTCGATTTCATGACAATACTATGACAACATTTATTTGTCTATTTGAAGTGATTTAGACATTTTTTTAGCATCATTTAAAAACAGATGATTTTGCAGCATGGACCAGACATGTATGTTTCGGGTACTTAACCCTCGTCAGTGATCCTCAGTCTAAACAACCCGAAACGTGCATGTCTGGTCCACAAATTTATCCGTTGTTAAATTCAGCTATTGAATTTGAAGACGTTTAACATGTATATACTCATATTGTGCATTTTCATCAATGTAATTGTTTTCAATATACATGACGTTATTATCAGAGTGTTTGAAGAAACCTTGTTATTATCATTATCATTATCTATACTGATTGTAGATCAGTCTAGAACCTTGTTATTATCATTATCATTATCTATACTCTAGAGCCTTGTAATTATAATTATCTATGTGAACGTCTTCAAATTGAATAAGATCATTTAAGAACAGATAAATTGGCAACGTGGACCAGACATGCACGTTTCAGGTACTTAACCCTCATCAGTGATCCTAAATCTAAACAATGTAATATGCCAAAAAAGTATGAAAGTTACTATGTCGAAAAAGTGTACCGAAAGACGTAGCAGGATGGGTGGGATATGATGCTACAGGACCCACTTTTTAGAACTTTCAAGAAATTTTGATACCAGAAATTTACAATGCGATGAAGAAACGATCAACCGAAATTGATCGAACTTGGCTACATGTGCCCTCGGGGACTTCTGGTCCACCAGCAGTGACACTCACCAAGTGGTATAAATGTAAACGTCTTCAAATTGAATAGCATCATTTAAGAACAGATAAATTGGCAACGTGGACCAGACATGCACGTTTCAGGTACTTAACCCTCATCAGTGATCCTAAATCTAAACAATGTTATATGCCAAAAAAGTATGAAAGTTACTATGTCGAAAAAGTGTACCGAAAGACGTAGCAGGATGGGTGGGATATGATGCTACAGGACCCACTTTTTAGAAATTTCAAGAAATTTTGATACCAGAAATTTAGAATGCGTTGAAGAAACGATCAACCGAAATTGATCGAACTTGGCTACATGTGCCCTCGGGGACTTCTGGTCCACCAGCAGTGACACTCACCAAGTGGTATAAATGTAAACGTCTTCAAATTGAATAGCATCATTTAAGAACAGATAAAGGAGCTGTTAAGATAAGGGCCGTATTTAGCCCTGAATCCCGTGACTTATTTCTTCCGTATGGCGAATCGTACACAGAAAAACATGAATCATTATTGAAATATAATGTATTTGCAGACCTTTTACATGTTTTACATTATGTTAAGGAACTCTTAAGGTTGTAAAATTAAGGTCGAAAGAGGTAGGGGTGCTCGGATAGAAAATCCGATTATATCGACAAAAAACGTATACATTTTTGAATATTTTATCTAAAATGGATAAATATCAGCTAAAAGACATCAAATATGTCTACATTGTGTATCAGAAATAGATTTCGAACGTTCTACCTCCTTTAATCGGTAAATAATGAAATCCGGAACTTAAAATACGGTCTTATTCTTCATTCAATGGCTACAATGTAAGCCTTTTAGCGCGAAATACACATTGACGGAGAAATGAACATCACTCTTGCTTATTTCGTTTCTAATTCTTGTATCTTTCATTAAATCATATCGAGTACACAATGTTTGATTGATTAAAGAGGAAAAATAGTCAAATGTGCTATATTTAATGGTCAAAAAGATCGATTCTTATAAAATGCACCCCCCTTTCCATATTTAGTTTTTCGTCTCTGGGGTAGTGTTCCCCCCGGAGATACAGAACCCCACTTTGCCAAAAAATTTGTATCATGGATACACATCTCCAGTAAAAGTGGCTTTCTGTATATCCGGGGGGAACAATGTTCAATAAAACTTTTCCGTTTTCTATTGATTTCTATGGGAAAAAGATAAGTTTTGACCTAAAAATTAGCAATATTATGCAAAACAGATAAAAAATAACTTCATATTCTGATGGGATGCCGTATAAGTATACATTTTACCAAAAAAGGTTCTTGAAATTTCAATTTTCAAAATTCCTCCTTTCAGGGCTGATTTTACGCCTTATCTTAACAGCTCCTTGGCAACGTGGACCAGACATGCACGTTTCAGGTACTTAACCCTCATCAGTGATCCTAAATCTAAACAATGTAATATGCCAAAAATGTATGAAAGTTACTTTGTCGAAAAAGTGTACCGAAAGACGTAGCAGGATGGGTGGGATATGATGCTACAGGACCCACGTTTTAGAAATTTCAAGAAATTTTGATACCAGAAATCTAGAATGCGATACTAATTGTAGATCAGTCTAGAACGCGCGTGGTTTCATTTAGGCAGATTTGTAAAGTTTAATTGTGTTCTTTTTATTGTCCTTCTCATGTGATTTACAATAAATAGATTGAAATGTAAGTCAGATACGTTTAATGTGTAATTGCAAAATAGCAATAGAAATTTCCTGGTCCCTATAGGTAGTGAAAGGCAGGTGAAATATTGCAGGATGACTTTATAGGAACCAGCGATAAAATTGAATTAAAACGGCTACTTTCTTGTTGAAAATTTTATTTTGATAATTTTTATATATGTATTTATAAATACTTATGTTTACATGTATGCAAATTCACACAAATATATCATAGAAAAATGTATAATGCTTATCATATAACTTTTTTCTGATAACATCGTGTATACAATTGAATAATATGTATATGTAATTAATTGCAAATACATAAAAAACATAATTTTAACATAAAGATCGTATGAGAACATAATCTTACGTCGTTCTTAAAATGATTAAAAATTATTTTCAAAACGACTTCTTAATTTCTATAGTGTATATGCTCACTTATTGAAATCCAGATAGAAAGCGTATTATTTTTTTAATACATGGACATTAAAAAGGATTTCATTTGACTAAGATAACTTAGAAGACGTTTAAAATTAATGTAATAGCATTATTTCTAGAAGTAATTGATACCAGTATATATTAATACAACTAAGTCTATGAAATTAGTAACATATAAAAATTTAAATGATCAGACCTTCAGTTCCAGCATACATGATGAATAAATAGATAATAAATAATCTATGATGATATACCATAATGGTGGTTAATGTTTACGCCGGGGAAAATTTCCAGTTAACAGTGAAGTAAGAAAATGCATGGTATGGCAGTTGATTGTTAGGACATTGTACAATCAACAGGTCAACTATATCCCAAACATCATAGACATATATAACAATATAATTCAAAATATAAAAGTCTGTATTAATTAAAAGATAAGATAGACATTCTTGCAAAGACATATTATCAAATAATAATAATACTAAAGTATTCCAACTCTATACCTTCTTGAAGAGCATTTCAAACCAATAAGTACACTTTTGTAGCTCACATGTGTTTGAAGTACTCTGTCTTTTCTATAATTATTACAATAAAAATATTTCATGAAAAAATAATATCATAAATCGACTGTTTTATTTGTTCCTTAAAAAACACCACAGAACTACTACTAGCTTAATCTTACTAAATTTGGAAATCAAGTCTTAGAAGAAGAGAAGAACTTAATGATAAGTGAAATGACAAAATAAACTATAACCACATGAAACATATCTTGGTAACACACATATAATGGAAACTTTGGCACAAACAACAGCTACTATTAATTAAAATATATATCACATATAATACAAATTAACAGAAATTCTATACTTAGACATATAAATAAATCAGTTCATCCAGATCCTAGAATGTCTAGATCTAATGATAAGGATGGAATGAAAAATAAGGAAAAAAAACCCGGAAATACTGTAATTCATCTACAAAAATGGCATTTTCATAAAAATATGGACGGAACGGTGGATATGCACCACTCAATACATAAAACTTTCATTTCATATCTCAAGAGTACAGTCTATGTTATACTTTGTATATAGTATCACAAATAACGTATTGTTGGCAAACATCTATTTCAGATATTTCCTAGGAATGTAAAAGGAAAATTGAGGTCATGCAATGCCTTTGAAGGAGTAAATAAAAAATCTAAAGAATACTTAGGTAAACAAATAAAATTGGTACAAAATGAACCCCAAGAAATCTTTAATAAAAGTATATATTTGAGTTAGTTCTAAATAGTAAACATGTTTTATGTAATTTCATGTGATACCTATGAGGGAATCAATGCCAAAATCACATACAAAGTCATGTATCATTGTATTTATGAAGAGAAAGGCTACGAGGCTAAACGTAGAGAATGGAAGAGGTTAATGTTAAAATCAAATCACAGACTCGGAAATGTATCACAGACATTGATATGTTAATGTCACAAATAATGGACGTTACCATCGCTACACCATGTGAATAATATGGGAAGATGCAAGATTTAATCCTACATTATACAAAATCATATAATAGAACTGAATCATAAGTTAATATTGCAATATACAGTTGCTAAATATGCCTGGTAAGTAAAATGTACATCTTAGATGTAATAAATTAAAATAATCATAATATCTAAAAAGAAAATCGTAACACTTCGTTTATAAGTAATGGCTGATAAAAACAGAATACCAAACTTGATCATTTTTTCCTAGTAAAGACAAACAATTGTCTTTTATTAAATAGTCATTGCAGGGAATTGTATTAAGGTAATTTCATCATAGAGTAATTGCCTGTTTTACAACTATTTGTGAGTAAACAAGTGATGATCCCACAGTTCTCACTCTCAAATGTAAGGGTTTTACATTCAAATACTAACCTGGTAATTGTGACACAAGACGATGTGTAAAACATCAGTAAAATGATCTAGCCGTTCAGATTCTTTCTTTGACTTGTTACTTGTTTTTCCTACATCAATCATACAAGATAAGATGTATATAAGGAAAATAAAGGAAGGCAACTTTGATATTGTCATAATCCACTCCGACTTTTTATGTGTATTAGTAATGTTTATGATCACTATCTGGTCATGTTAAGGTCCCTTGTTGGTGACGCCCTGTTGTTGAGTTGCTGGTAAGACTGGCCAAGATGGATAAGTTCCTATAATGAGACAAATTATTCTTTATAACACTGAAAATATTTAAGTTGGATAAAAGCAAGGCAATAAAAAAGATGTTTAAATGTTATATAAACAGCTTATCTTAACTGTTTAACATGCTAGAATTCTGCTCTTCATAATTCATATTATTTTGATTTCCTCTTTTTTAGCCTTGAGCATCACTGATGATACATATCTTGTTGAAATGTGCATATGGTGCATTGAAATTTACAATATAATATATCCACTGCTCAAAAAAATTAAAGGAGCGATTTTCCCATTGTAATATAATGGCACATAGCTTGTAATATTTTTTGGGATACGCAATGCTACATCATCAAGTTTCATCATGTGTTTATGGTTAATCTGTTCAATACAGACATTGGTAATAAAGAAATGACTATGAAATATGTCTTAATGCATTTATGTTCATCATATAGAATAAGCAGCTGCATACGTGTGTGATATGAAAGTAGAAACCTTGCTCCCTTAATTTTTTTAAGCAGTGCACAGTATTTCAATATTGATAATGCTTAAATCAGATATAAACTGTGGGAATCGACTGACAGTAGCTAACCTTAGCTTGATCTGTGAGTGAGTTTTGAAGTTTGGTCATTTCATACATTTTTTGTGACATCATGTTTCTGTTCCTTTGCTGATGTTCTGCGGCTGTATCAGAGTCCAGGAGACCCTCCTTTGATCTCTGTTCTAAGAAATTGACTAGCTTCTCCTGATGAGTAGGTCTGTAGACTGACATGGACTACAAAAAACATAAACACGTTTTACTACGGCTCCTAATCACCAGATAAATTGTTTAAGTTTGGGAGTTTAAGCATCTACTGCTTTCTCACTACTAGTCAAATGAGTTTTATAACGTATAGATGACAAATATGGATAATAGATCTCAGAAAAACAATGCATGCATACGCTGGGTATAAAGTTTCGGGACATAAGAAACCAACTTACAGATCTGTAGAGGTCAGGGTTGGAAAGATTTGGCGTAGACGTTGAGTTATATTTGCTGACCCTCAAGGCTTGATTTTCATCCTGAAGCTGCCTGATCTTGGATTCTAATTGATTTATCATCTTTTCGGATTGAACGTCGTCATAGCTGTTCCTTACTGGAGAGGTGAACGCCCGTCTCTGATTCTATAAAGTCACATTATAGAAAATTAATATTCAAGGCTTCCTCAAACTAAAATAGTGTGGAGTGAGAGCGCTTGTACTCGCAATGTTATTCGATAATCTCAATTTCTGATGGTACCTAGACTCTATAGTGATTTATTTTTTACGTCATATTCGAGGAGATCATTCAATCGCTGAAATTGACACTGCATTCTGATAAACATTAAAACAACAAATCTGTTAGTCTCAAAATAAAATTATGTTTAAAAGAACGACTTGTCATATTTAGGCAAAAAGCTGTCACATATTTGGCGATGACAAGGTATCCATCCTATTGTAGATTCTTTAACGTTCATAACGTTGTCCATATATAGTTGGTGCCAATAATTTTTCCACATATAACAATTATGTAAGGTTGAAATATCGAGATATAAGTAGTATTTTTGGAACGTTTGGATAGGATAGTTTAAGCCAGGATATAATACGCCAGATTATAAACGTAATTAACCTCTGCAAGAGTCCGTATCTCCCTTTCCAGACGTTCTATTTCCTGTCTTTGTATATTGCCACTTGGATTGTAATGGTAGGTCTGTAGAGGAAGTCGACCATTACTGTGATTATAATGTCTGAAATATAATATAAACACATCACAACTGGCTGCCGTTGAAAAGAAAAGAAACTGAAGGGTACATTGTACTTTATTTCCCTATTTCTCTTTTATTGATGTTATTTCAAAACGTTTTAGACATATTTCCATGTGAGCATCATAGAATTGCGATTTTGTTAAAAACAATTTACTATTTTGATATGATGTTGTCAAAAATTGCGCGTTCATTTAGATCTATTTGAATCTTAATTGCTCAGTAAAGGATTTATTTACATAAGGACGTGTATATATACTAATACATTACAATGATATCAAAATATGATGAAAGCAATTAATAATCAAAAAGCTAGAAAGATGAATATATTGATAAAACTAGCATGGTGGAATTACTAATTTAAAAGAAGTAATGAATTGGTTATGTGTCAACACTGACTTTGCCCTAGAACAATGACTTTCCATTCTCCCGATCATTGAGTCTGTGTGAATTTTCCACCTATCAAATTTGCTTTTGACATTTTGTAATTCCTCTTCTTTCTCCATCAATGCAGTAGATAAGTCTCGACTATATTTCTTGTACGTTTCACTTAATCTGCTGATATGCTCAGTTTGTTCCTATGGAAACAACCAATCACGTGATGTGAGAAAGTGTCAAGAGAAAGAGGAAATATAAGAAGTGATGACGAGAAAAGTGCAAGGTGCGTGAAGTGTTTAATAGCGTTCTGTGCATAAATCATGATCACACTGTGAATTGCCTTGGTGTTAAAGCATGCATTGCCATGCACGGCTAATAGAAACAGGAGAGATTTGCATGGACACAAGGATAGGTTAATGTCAACATCGCAAACTAAGAGAGCATTGAAACTTTTTGTCAGTGTAGAACATTTTGATTCCTTCCATTTGTGCCTGTATACACATTTCGTAGTCACATTCACGTGAGGGATGGATTAAGTATTAAGTTTGACTATTTTGTTCTATGATATAATTGTTAATTTATATATATATGTTACATGATACAGTTAAACTATACCATTGAGGGAGTTTGCATGATTCTGGTTTCCCGAGACTAGACCTAGCTATTTCCCGAGGCTCTTTTATTTAGCGTCACGCGCTGTAGCTCCGCCCCATTTCGAAGTCACGCGCTGTAGCTCCGCCCAATTTCGAAGCTATATCCCTAGGGAAATAGTCTTCTCAACTAACGCACCCTTTGCAGGGAAATAGTCTCATCAGGCGGGTTAAAGCTAGTTTTAATGAGTACCTTTTTATATAGGAAAAACAAATAAAGGTATTATAAAATTATATTATATAAAGTGTCCTGATTGCATGGTCAAAGTTTTTTTCCCATTCCACAAAGACGGAAAAAAGTAGATCAGGCGTGCAACTGATGCATTGGTCCATCTCAACATCCCAACATGAATTACTTGTTCAAGTTTGGTTGTTGTAGTATCAGTACTTCGCAAGATACTGAGCTACCCCAATTTTCTTCACCAAGTCACACTGAGCTACCCCAAACCTCTTAACAAAGTCACTCAAGCGGAAAATGTAGGTCATATGTAGCATCCGATGCAATGATTCACCTCAGCATCCCACGATAAGACACTTATGCAAGTTTGGTTATTGTAGCATCAGTACGTTGACAAATAGTGAGCTACCCAAAACTTGTCAAATACTGAGCTACCCAAAACTTCTCAATGGGCACGCAGGGGGGGGGGGGGGAGGGTTGCATAAGCTAACTCAACTTCGTAAGGTGAGCTTAAAACCACAATCGATGGGCATACATAAAGAGGAAAGAGAAACAGCAAAAACATTCTACAAACTATAAATTACTTATGCACCATATTTGTTTGTTAGTTTTTTTTTCACGCAGGCTTGTTCCAGAATCAGCTGAATTTGTACAAGTAGTTTTATTTTATTTATTTATTATTCCTAATATTTCGTATATTCTGACTGATCTAGAGCCTAAGAGGTTATATTATGTCTATATTACGATAATATCGAGTATCTAGATATCGAAAAGTACTAAAACTGCTCAATTTAAAGCTAACACGTGATAGTGACATATCCACAAAAAGTCTGGAAATATACGTTATATTAAGACTACGAGACTATGTGTGAGGTCCATGCTGCAAATTCATCTGTTTATTCATCTGTTTTTAAATTATGCTACTGAATTTGAAGATGCAATATTTGTACCACTTGGTGAGTGTCACTGCTGGTCGATCAGGAGTCCCCGGGGGCACATGTAGCCAAGTTCGATCAAAGTCGGTTGATCGTTTCTTGCCATTCCATCGAAATATATCATCGATATTTAAGGAGGTCAACATCTTAGCACCATCCCTCCAATGCTATTTTGAATATAGATTTTATTTGGATATGCTACTTAATCGGTCCAACAGGCTATTTAGAAGTTTAAATAAAACCAGAGGGCTTTAGTGAAATGAACTTTAATTGGTGGCTTATAAAATCACTTTGGCTGCAAGCATCACTGAGGAGGATTTAATATCCGAAACACGAGTATGGTGCATGAAAATTGGTTTGAAATTTTTCTGCAAGAATGTATAGAGTTGGAACACTGCCGTATTATTAAAACGCATTCGAAAATTTCTGTTCACAAACATCTTGTCAAAATTTATGAAAGTGGGTTCTGTAGCATAATATCATATCAATCCTGCTATGTCTTTCGGTATTTTTTAAAATGAATCTCAAATTACATTGTTTAGATTGAGGATCACTGACAAGAGTAATTACCCTAAACGTGCATGTCTGGTCCATGTTGTACTTTTACCTGTTCTAAAATGATGCTATGAACTTGAATGACGTATTATTAGTGTTGTGAGAATATAGACAATAAGTCAATGAATAAAGCTAAAGGAGGCTAGTCAAATGAACATAATGAAATGTTAATATAGCTATGATTATTTGTAGGTGCAGAGGATATATACAGATGTTTACACTGGTACCTGAACTAGCTAGGTTACAACATGATCGGTTAACACTACACAAGTTTGTCTAAGTTTCACTACCAACTACATAACGTATATTTGAGTAACAACAGAGTTACGCTGAGTATATCAAATAAGCATAAACGGAAACTGAATGTGTTAGTATGTTTGTGTGCTTACACATTGGTTAAGTTGCTTGGCTTGTGCACATGTGACACACCATTCATTTGTTGTTGTGCTGGGGTCTGCGAGACAAGAACACAACATTACATAATAAAATATGAAGTAATACCTATCAAAATATTTAACGATATGACAGAGCAGTACACTTTGAATTCTTATAATCTGAATTGATTGTAATCGATTTGGTAATTTTGCTTTCATCCTGAACTGTATTGATATTTACTTTCTAAAGCAAAAGCTATCTAACTGTTGAAACAAGCTGGATAAGCTCTAATTGAACAGTCTATAATCATGCAGTAATCATAAAACATTAGAAATAGTACGTTCTTTTAATCTCAAATGAAATCATCAGATTACAATCCAAGAAAGTTATAGAACATGACCTAAAATGTGTTGTAATATTTTCTTCTCATGATTGAATTTGTCATTATAGAAAAAATTAAAAGATTATTAACTATAAGCAGGTACCTGAAGAAGTTTTTCTTTCATTTTATCTGTTTCTTTGTTTTTCTCTTTTTCAAGCTGAGTTTTGACGTTTCTTACTAAATCATCCTACGGAGTATAAAACAATGCATGCATATATACTATACTAGTCAAACTTTCTTACTGACCTTTTATTTGAATTTGATTTGTAATAACTTGCTAAATTGGATTTACTTGTAGAGTTGTAGAGTTATAACCAAAATGGAAAGATCTTTTGATCGAAGTAAAAACTATCTTTCTATAATATGTTAACTTTCTAATATTCCATGTATTTCTTTACTAAAATTATTTAATGTCTAAATGATGAAAATTGGTCAGTTAGAATTCAACCAATAAGAAAGAAATGAAAAAAACACTACAAATAATTCTTATTCTACATGTTCTAATACAAAACAAAAAAATCCCAGAAACAACCATGCTGTGTCTTCAGGGTATTGACATTTTATTTGTTATTGGAACACTTCCGTATTATTGTCTTGTCAATGTTCTTTGTGTTACCCATGCCTTCAGTTTGTACTATGCTAATGATATTTGTTTTGTACCATCTTAGCTCATTGCATTATAATTCGGTAGATTTTTTCTTCAAACTAATTAAAAAATTACTGTTCACAAGATTTTCTAAATAAAAATCTGAAAAGTCGATCTTGTAGCATCATAAACCTGGTCACATCCTGCTAAATCTTTCGGTATTTTTTAAACATAACTTTTACAATCTTTGGCCATATTTCATTGTTTAGATTGAGGATCACTGAGGAGGGTTAAATACCCGAATGGTGCATGTCTAGTCCATGCTGCAAATTTATCTGTTCTTCAATGCATGATGCTGTACATGAATTTGAAAACGTGTAACATTAACTGTCTTAAATTTACGTGCCTGTGTGCCCTGCTTGTATTATTTTTCTGTGTCTCATGTTGTCCGTTATAATATGTTGTGTTTATGTCTCATGTTGCCCGTTATAATATGTTATGTTTATGTCTCATGTTGTCCGTTATAATATGTTGTGTTTATGTCTCATGTTGCCCGTTATAATATGTTGTGTTTATGTCTCATGTTGTCCGTTATAATATGTTGTGTTTATGTCTCATGTTGCCCGTTATAATATGTTGTGTTTATGTCTCATGTTGTCCGTTATGTTATGTTTATTTCTCATGTTGTCCGTTATAATATGTTATGTTTATGTCTCATGTTGTCCGTTATAATATGTTATGTTTATGTCTCATGTTGCCCGTTATAATATGTTATGTTTATGTCTCATGTTGCCCGTTATAATATGTTATCCCGTACCAAAAAAAACTAACATTTTCTCATGAGAATCTCATAAGAAACTTATAAGAAACTGGTTAGATCTGTATGCAAATTGGTGAGGTTTCAAAATCTCACATGTGCAGCAAGTTAGGTCTTGTTAGAATTGTAAAAGCTAACACAATTCCACATGTGATTTGGTTTTCTCACGTTAGATTTTTCCTCTCTCATGAGATTTTGATATTTGGATTTACAATTTGCTTCAGCTCTTAAGCAAAACTGAATTCCTCACGTGAGACTCACGTGAGGAATTAGATCTTAGATATATTTGTGGACTAAACAATACTGTCCAGAGTTATAAAGTTTCAAAGTACTGTTTCCTCACCTGAGATCTCATGTGAGAAAAGGAACAACCAAATGTCACATGACATGAATATCCAATCAAAGACTTGTATATTTTTCAAAGTAAATTGAATTAACAATGGCTCCAACATTTCTAAAAGGCTGAAGAAGTTTGTGAATTAACATGAGTACATTTGTACCTTATAAAAGAATTGATATAGGCACAGCTCACATATTCAGGTTAGTCTGTTTTCCACATCTTGGATTAAAGTTCAAAACTAATAGCTTTTATTTTAATTTTCTGATCTGAATTACTCTGAATGTCCTCTGTTGTTACAAATTAGTTTGAATTGTCATTAAAATGTAAATTCAAAGTACATATGAATTCCCTTCTATTCAAATAGCAATGTAAATTTAGTCCTGTTTTTTCATTTTTTCATCTTTAATTTGATTTATTAACAGTAAATCATTAAACATTTTATTTATTTACAAATTAATATGCCAGTCAATCTTTTAAATTTTTGAGTAAGAATATCAAGAAAGTATGAAAACTTTTAGAATTTATACTAAATTTGTGCAGTAAGTATTATAATTCATCTTGTTGTGCCTATAAAGATTTACAAGCCAATATTCCTATTCAAATTTATATTCATGTGTATTTCTTGGCACAATGTATGTGTTACATCTGTAGTTAAATGTGAGATTTGATGATACTGTAAATAGGAAAATTTCTCACATGAGACTCACGTGAGAAAATATTTATAGAACCTACCTTAATTTCTCACATGAGGAAAATATTCCACATGAGATTTTTGGTGAGAAAAATTTCTCACGTGAGGAATTTCACTTAATTTGCATGTTAAAATGCAAATGAGAAATCTGAGGTGAGATTCTATCCTAAATTTCTCATGAGATTTTGGTGAGGAAGATTTCGTAAGAGATGTTTATTTCTCATGTTGCCCGTTATAATATGTTATGTTTATGTCTCATGTTGTCCGTTATAATATGTTGTGTTTATGTCTCATGTTGCCCGTTATAATATGTTGTGTTTATGTCTCATGTTGCCCGTTATAATATGTTGTGTTTATGTCTCATGTTGCCCGTTATAATATGTTATGTTTATGTCTCATGTTGTCCGTTATAATATGTTGTGTTTATGTCTCATGTTGTCCGTTATAATATGTTATGTTTATTTCTCATGTTGTATGTGCTATGAATGGTTTATGTTTTGCTGCTTGACTAGTGTTGATGTCCTGGCGGGTTTCTATGTAGCTGAATAGTGGTTGATGTTTCATGGAAACTTTCCATTATTGTTTCTTATTGTCAAATAAGTTGGCCTTTATTATACATAATTAATCTCTGTAGTCTAAGTAGAGATATATTTATCACAAAGCGTTTCCTTCGCAGTCCTGTACAGAACTGTTAGCGATATATCATTATGTGTTTTATTGTTATAGTAAGTACTTCTTTTTCAAGAACAAGGCAAGCTATGAAAGCCAATTTATTAGTATTAGATATTTGAAAATTAATTGCTGTTGTAATACTACTGTACCTTTTCCCTTTCGACTCTTATTAAAGCTGATTTTTGTAGTTCAAGCTCCTTTTTCAGTTGATGAACATGTGTCCTGAGTTCTTGATTACAAGACCGTAAGTTTGCCTGCATGTGACGATAGAAAGAAATCATTTACAGGGATTTAAAATCCAGAAATACAACAAGTGGTCACGTGATCAGTCAAAGATACCTGTCAGAAGATTCTCAGTGAGCATGGAACAGATCATGTGCCTTATATTACAAAAATGCCTTCCCATGAAATTGTTTATTTGATCGATTTATGCAAATTCGGACATTCCGTTTTTCTGTATAATTCAATGCAATCAATATTATTCAAATGTTTTGAATTAAACAAAAAATATTTCATAAGATTACTCTTTTTCAATTTAGAGTTTAAGAAACATTATTATTATTAGTCAGAACAGACTTTAGCTCGAAGCATTATTAGGTTACTCTTATTCACAACATCTTAAAGAAGCAGTATTATCGTGATTAAAATGGCGATACTTATCTTAATGGAAAGGAGGCTTTATCATAAACATAATATGTCGTGAAAGTTTTAGATAGGACGATAAAATGTATTAAGATTTGATTTATTGAATTAATTAATTACACAAGTACATCTACAATAAGCAACACATCATTTTAGCTTGTTTAGTACTTTATTAGATCAGAACCCAATGAAAATAACGTCTCTGTTGTGTAATAAAAGAAGCAATTCAAATAGTATTACTTTATCGACATTAAGGGGGTCCAGAAAAGTATCCGAAAGAACCATATCGGAAAGTTCTAGATCAATTTTGACATCATAGTAGAAACGGCGACATTGGTGCGTTTTTCGTAAAAAGACAGCATTAGGTAACGTAAAAATAAGAGGGAGGGATGACAAAATCACTATAGCTTAAAAACTGATGGTCAAAGAAGGGAGGAGATCTCCAACAAGACACCAAAACACCCGATGCAAAAACACAAAAGACGAGTACACCACGAGACGGAAAAGAGACACATGACATGTAAACATCAAACACAAAAGACTACACATAAACCGACGAGACCAATGGGCAACCTGTGCCGACCGGTATTCAATAGGAACTTATCGGTGATTAACTTGACATATAAAGAAAATAAGTTTTTACGGAACATATATCATAGGATTTCAGATAAACTCAACTCGAAGATGTCCTGAAAATAGACATTAATCTATCTCCTTTTGACAATTTCTTTGGTGATCATTGATAATTCTTTGCACATCCGAATGCTCACGTCATATCATATACTTGTTAATTTTCTGCCTCTACAGAAGATTTGTTACTGTTTTTCGTTCCCTACAGTGTGTTCATTTTAACGTCACATTTACGGTCCATTTTCAAGGGGTATACATGTACCTTTGTAGCTTCAAAACTGACGGTAAAAAAATTATGAAACTTTGCGTATAGAAAAAGTATGTTTCAATCAACATGATCAATTGCATATTCAATTTCTGAGAAAATTAAATTATAGGATCGTTTTCAAGTCCCAGGCTATTCAGGACCTCCTTAAGTTTAGCAGAGTTTTCGCTGTCAAGAATTATTCAAGATTACGCTTATTTCAAAATGAATAGTGATCAAAATATGCAATGTGCGCTATTTGTTATAACTATTCTTTTCGCTAATAATGTTTGCCATGAAATAAGCTTTACAAAACTCAAAGTTATCACTCTAACGGTAAAATATCCTGTTTCAAAGTGAGATTTCAGTTAATCCGATACGAAAGAGAGTTAGGTGTCATATACCTACACCAAGTCAAAGATATGCTGTTCATTTAATGATACACTTATTTTCTTTCATTTCAGGTCGGACATAAAACAATGTTTCATGCATTCCTACATCTTCTCAAGACAAGTGTACGTAATATCTTACGTAACATGTAAGGTACTATTTACACTTGTCTAGATCAGATAGCATTCCAAGGACACCGCATTACTATTATGGCTGAAAATATACTGACTTCACTCATGGCACTGTTTGTAATTGTACAAGATGAAAGTTTATGCATTACTGCCGCCGTATGTCGCATTTGTGTTTTGCGAGAATGGGCATGCATCTATGAATCGTGGTTAAATGAAAATCGCATTGTCAATCGGCTTATAAAATGTTATGTTAATCATTTAATATCCCAGACATCCAAGAGATAAAAAGAAATCATCAAACTGGACAGCTAATAATGTTAGAAATGTCTTTAAAAGAATAGATAAGTTAGCATGTGATTGGTCATGTTTTGTTAGCAAGTGAGTGATCCTGCATTTACAGACCAGAGTGACTAACCTCTCCGCTAGATTCTGTTCTTTTACTTCGCTATTCAAACAGTGAAAAAGTTCATAATGTGCAATCAATATACATTGTATAAATTACGTGCTCAGAGAGAACCATAAACTCATCAAAATTACATGAAAATTCCAGATACTTGCATTGATACTGCACAATCAATATGTGCACAATTATAGCTACTATAGATATTCTATTAAAGCATTCAAAACTGTCTGTCAAAATTAAATAGAGGAAGGATTTCAGCAATTACAATTTAACATGGAGCTCATAGATGCATGCTTGTCTAGCCATGAAAACTTTTCATACAAATTCTAAAAATTTAACTTATAACAAATGTTATTGACAGAAATATATATATTCCAATCGAAAAGTGTGTGTTTGAAGGGACGGATATCACCTAAACCTATAGTAAATACTTCCTTGGTAAATGAAAAGCAAATCATTTACAACTTTCTGTCTACCAATTTTATTCTGCAAGCAAAAATGATTGTTCCAAATTGAAAAATTGAATTGTTGATTAATCCAAACGTGCAGGAAGGTGTGAAGCATTCCTGGTTATATGATACAAAGAAGTAAGTTATTATGTATATTTATATACGTACCAATGCTGCCGTGGTGGGCGTCCGTCCTCTACCACTTGTGGTAAAACTATCATTGTCCATGGAAAAACTGAAAAAAAATTACAATTATATCCTTCACTACAGAGCTATAATGAAAGTACAACTGAAGGTATATCACGACGCTGGATGCGGTGATTCTAAACATTTTTAGAAGTTTTTGTTTGTTTGCTTCCGTTCCTGTTTTATCATGATTTTGTATGCCCTCGGTTTCTAATTTTCTGAATTATCGATTTTGTGCTGTATACAGGGATATGGTCATTATCCATATTTGTCGTTCAAAATAATGGTAAAACAAGGTGCAGATATTCAACATGATGACGCTACAGAGACCAAAACGGTAACAGACGGACACGATGTGAAGATCTACACTGCTGAGGATTTTAGCGTATTAGAAACATTTGTTGAGCATTGTAGACATTTATGGCGATGGTTGCCCCCAGGTAGCAGGATTGGGACACTTCGTTTTCCCTGCAACATTTTAAAAACGAAACGAAAATTTGACATCTTATTGAAGATGTTGAAACTCACTTTCTTGCGTCCACTTTCTTGGCGGGTATTCCAATCAATCCCGAATTTCGTCGGACTTCCTCGTTGATTTCGTTAACAATCGTCCGTTCTACTCTATCTAACGTGTTTTCTAATTCTGGACGTAGGAAACCTTTCCTTTCTGCTCTGAGCTGACACAGCTCGTCCTCCTGTTTCCGGATTGTGTCTTGTAAACGATCTATTTCCATTCTATGCTCCTAAACGTGGAAATAAGAAAATAACAATTATAAGCTTAAATAACACAGACTTACAGATGTTTCTAACTAGTAACAGCTAAATGATCTTGCATTGACCTCATTCTAAGATTGGTTTCTGACAAACATGAAGTTTCCTTTAAAAACATGAAAAGAGACCTATTTCTTTCTTTATTTTTCGTCTTATCTTAGTTGCTTGTTGTTGGTTCTTGTTGGGTTTTTTTAATCATTTAACCGGAGAGGCAATCTCATACAAAGTTTATCTGTTCAATTAGTCTTTTTTTCAAGTTTAAATTGACTTACTTGTTTGAGTTTTTCTTTGACCTTGTCTATTTCATTCAGCGTTTCATGTCGCATCTGGTCTTTGACACGAGCTACGGCGGCCATCTTGTCGTGCATGGCATGTTTGTTCTGTTGGCGCTGATCCTCCAGTTCCTGTTAACAAATCATATCATGTATCAAATTAACCAATCATCTTGAAGATTTACGTTGATTTTCATGATGTTTTATTGCTTCATGCTGAAAACTATCAGACTACACGATCAGAGAGGGACATCCATATGACCCAAATCATTGCATCACACATACATGTTTCAATCATACTTAATGTTCATAAGCGAGGGACACTTTATTAACTTGAATGAAGACACAATGAAGAGGCAATGCCATGAATATGACAGCACGTAAATGCTCTATGGATAATAGATGATTTTCCAGTAGATTCACTGGGTGGACAGACACCAGAAATCACAAAATTTGGCGATTTTTTTTTTCGTTGTGAAGTCAAAATAGAATCATGTCTGAACGCATAATGTCAGTGCGATATAATATGAAGTCACAATTCAAAATTTTGCCAAATGATGTGATGTCTTGGGTCTGTGCATATAAAATCAAGGTTCAAAACGGTCATAAATATTTTCTGAAAAATGGACTGTTATCACAATTAATTTATGTCCATGAAGTTCGAAGGAAAGAACTTACACGCATAGGAAAACTCATAATATTATACATACAAACTTTGAATAGGTAGATGTGCTGTCATGATAATTTACAGAGTGCAAGCGCGGATCTAGAAGGGGACGGTCAGGACAACAAGACCCCTCCCCGGAATTTGCCTGAAATACTTGTTTTCCGGTCTTTATACGTATTGTTTATGTCGAAATAATAGACTGGGCTTCCTAATTGCATAGACCTGCCTCTATGGAAACATTTTCTAGATCTGTCAATTGAGTTAATAAAGAATATGATCAACTCAAATCGTTTTAGAAAATAAGCAGTTCAAGGAGCATGTAGGGTGTCAAACGGGAGCGTATACAGTACAAAAAAATATGTATGTATGCATGAAACAGAAATGAGGAAGGGGGGTTGCAAAATTGTTAATATGGAACTAACTAAAGGTCTAAAATAAACAAGTTTTCCTTCCTTCTGATTTTTTATCATTATCTGTCACATTTTCTCGATGCAATCAAACCTTCATATGGAACACTGTTTTTATGATTTCTATCAATAAATATTTGTGTGTTAATTTATATGACTGCACTTGTTCTAAAAAATATGTACGTGGTCTTTGTTGTTTTAATATATGACTAGAAATCAAAGGTTCAATCCTGATTGTCCAACATTTTAAAAATCCCATATCCTGATTGTCCAACATGAATTTCAATGTTACCTGTATGATTAAATAAACATACCTGTAATCATTAAATAAACATACTAATTAGTGGAATATTTTAGACTGTTAAGAGAACTTTTTGTGTATTTTTCCAAATTTCATATTATACATGTATTTAGTTTTGAATTTTTATCTATTAATTCTCCATATACTCGCATCTTGATTTTCATTCCTATACAACTGAGAGCTAGTGCGCCTTTTTGAATTATTAGTAATTTTAACAGAACAAATTATCCTAATTAAAAATGTTGCGAAAAATATTACTTATCATAAACATATCTGTAATGATGATGATTGAAATAAACTAGCAGCCTCCAAGCAGTACATTAAATATAATTTGCAGTCAATTACAAGCCAAGCTGTAGCCAAGCTGTATCTTTTTTAATACGTTACTCAATTAGCGAATTTCTTCATAATTGTACTGAGTATTGTTCAGTAACCCTTATATACGCATGGGATCCAACAATTTTCATCATTCCAATCATGGCAAACGCACAACTTAGAGTTCAATTCGTTAGAAACGAACGCGGCAACCCCAGTTTAGTCTACAACGACAACCGATATGTAGTCAAACTGCGACGCGATGAACGCACCTATTGGAGATGCTCCGTCCGTGCGTGTCCTGCTACAGTTCGTACACTAAACAACATCCTGGTCGGCAGCAACGGCACGCACAACCACTCACCAGACCGCATTCAACTCCAAGTCGATGAGGTTATGAACACCATTAAGTCAAGGTATAAATCACAATAATTTCAATCTTGTAACTTCAATTTTGCCACGTAATTCGGGAAACATTCAAGGTCAACATCTAAGGTCATGGATAAAAAGGAACGGTCATGATATTTTTAAACATTTTGTGCAATTGAACATCAAACTAATCATCTATCTGTTATCCGTATTTCTCTACATGCATTCATATTTTGTATAGACCTGTTGTCTAAGGTCATCGCCTCAAAGGTCAAGGTCTAATAAAATCGAAGGTCATGGTATCTGATTTCTTTTTAACTATAAATTCTTACACATCAGTTAAAGGTCAAGCTATCGAAATTTCATGTCCTCTTGTTATATTGATACCTATTTCTATTAAATCATTTTTTTCATTCCAGATGTCGAGAGGAGACCAAGCCATGTCCCCAGATTTACCAGGAAGTTGTGTCAGGTCTGCGCAATCCAAAATGGGACGACGACACTCAGCGGATGGTGGAGAGACTACCAACATACCAATCGTGCCACAACGTCCTACATCAGCAGCGATCCAAACTCCTCCCGAAGCTACCCACCACTCAGGCTGATCTCGTACTTCAAGGGGAATGGACCGAGACTACCGTCGGAGAACGTTTCCTTCTCACTGACAGCAATGACGCCGGGCGACGCATCATCATCTACGCAACAGACAGCAACTTAGAGCTACTGACCAACTGTTCGACGATCTACGGAGATGGAACTTTCTATGTGTGTCCCGGAGTGTTCAACCAACTTTACTCTCTCCATGGATGTGTTGACGGACATTTCTACCCCCTTGTGTTTGCGTTTTTACCAGGGAAGAGTACAGATGTGTATTTGCGTTTTTGGGATCTACTTAAGAGTGCGTGTGATGATCGTGGTCTTCAACTTGAGCCTGCTACAGTGTTCTTGGATTTTGAATCTGCGATGCACAGTGCCACCCGAAGTGCATTTCCTAATGTTACTCTGAAGGGATGTTTCTTCCATTTTACCCAGTGCGTGTGGAGGAAAGCTCAACAGACTGGACTGCAGATTCCTTATCAACAGAATGACGCCATCAAACTCCTTGTTCGTAGAGCCGCCGCTTTGCCTCTAGTGCCGTTGGACCGAATAGAGGATGTGTGGGAGTTCGCGCTGCAGGAACTTTGGGACACAGATTTTCCGGTGGCAAGGACGGAGCCTTTCGTTGACTATGTGACGGAACAGTGGGTTGACAGAGACCGTTTAGTGTGGAACCACTTCAACTCAGACGGACCAAGGACTACCAATCACCTAGAGGGATGGCATTCGAAGATAAAGAAACAGGTACAGGTCGCGCATCCTAATATGTACCAGATCATTCGACACCTGAAGCAGATCCAGGCTTCCAACGAAATCAGCATCGTACAGATCCGTGCCGGAGGACTCCCGAAACCGAAGAAGAGGAAATACCGTAACATCGACTCACGTATACGTAACCTTCAGAGACGTCTTCAGGCCAGCGAAATAGACGTGTTCGAGTATGTGGATGAGGTGTCCCAGCTGATTCATCTTGGATAGACTTTCTATACTGTGACTATTAATGGCATAAGGATTTTTGATGAACTTTTTCTACATCTCCATGTATATGTTTTTAAATGACATTTCTAGTGTATTTCTTATCATCAATATATGAATGGTTAAACGATAACTTTTCAAAGTTAATTTGTACTTGTGTATTTTTAAGTTATCAGTGATTTCATTTAAAGTTGAAAACAATGAAAAAATGAAATGTGTATTGATCAGTGCTATAATGTTAAATTTGTGCTTTGTAGTGCTATAATTTGAAATTTGTGCTTTATTATTTTATGTGTTATCTTGATGATGTATGAAATAAATTATGAAAAAAAAAACTCATTATTTTCATATTTCAGAGCACGTACCTATATAAAAAGGGATATCATAGAATGTGAAAAATGGGTTCTAGCCGACAGATCTTAACATAATCACCATGATCACCACACACCAAACTTCTTTGACCATACGATACAGTCGTTACACATCATCGTTTTCTCATCTATTAGTCCATATACACACAAAACAAAATCTAGTTTGACTATGGGACAAAGATTTAGCCTTTGTACAATGATACATGATGCGTTTATTCCCTACGTTTTACGACTGTCCAACATTTACCTGAGCTTAACCTGAGATTTACCTGAGCCAATTAGCGGCTAAGATCAATCACACCAATTATGTATTAATCATCGTAATTAAATGTATGATTATACCCCTTATCCTGATTGTCCAACATGAATTCTACCACATTTTTACCTTTTTATATAAATGTTGGACAATCAGGATGACACCAAATCAAACATGTCGTTTGCAATGTACTTAGCAACCCGACTCAAGAAATCGATAAATCACACGTTATCTTTTTGTTTACTTTAATTAAATATTGAATTTAAGGTGTTTCGTACCCTTAACCATAACCAAATCACGTTAAAACACAAGTCTGTGCATGATATTAGAGCCTTACGCCCATGCAGTTTCTTTTTAATCTTAAAAGCTAAATGTCAATGTATTTAATAGTTCAATGGAGGATAAAACAATATTCTTAAAATGAATTTTGCACAAGTTTTTAAAAAGCTTTCTTCAACTGTAACGAATTTTGTAGTATCAAAAATCATTACGCTGGAACTGGTTTTTTATGCCAAGTATATACGTTTTTGGTATTATGTAAAAACTTTTAACTACATTTTTACTACACGTATATAGTTGAGATCATTAAGTCTTTCAGTGTAGAATATCAAAATCACGGAAATATTGCTAAATATCAATCAAAATATAATGAGAAATGAGATTGTCCAGTTTTGTCCTTTTTTACCAACTCCTTCTTGGAAAGTCCCTGAACTTAAATGCTTTCTAAAAAATTGAGAGGACTTTGACTTTTATTTATTAACATAAATATAGATCTTGCAATCTTTGTAATTTTTGCGAGCAGTTTCATATCTTTTGATACAAGAAGGTGCGACAAATCCTTCATTTGTCGATGGCATGATACTTTCAAAAAATAATATATCAGTATGTTTCTCTTTTCATAAATTCTCATTTTCCAAGTCGCATGTAAATAGAGGATGAAAAAGGGAGGGGGGTAATGAGTCCTCGGCTACTTTAATTGGGCTAGAAGTAGACATTTTCTAGTAAATAATAATTTATACTGCAAAACGTCACAGAACTCAAACTAGAAGTAATTATGAAATAATTAAAAATTACTAAAGAAAGGCTTGGAAACTCTATGTTGAAGAATAATTCCTGACACGAGTAGAATCTCCAACGTGACAAATTAATGTAGACTACTTTTTCTGAATCCAAAAACTCACGAATATTAAAGCTTTATACAAGAGAGACCAGAAAGCTCTACAGAGGAGAAAATAAACAAAAGTTAAACATATAGAATATTACCTACCCTTATAAGTAATTGTATATGAGCTTCCATTATACATATGGTGTTCTTATCTCACAGCTTTATAAAACTTTGACCTACAGTATTAGCCGTGCTACCGTAAAGGATTTTTTGTAAAGAATATCTTATAAATCGAAGTTAAACAATCATATTATGAAGATCAGAATTCGTACAGCGTATATTCCTAACACTTTTAAGCCTATAGGGTTTTAATGGATTCTATTACATTGTACATACTAGTATATAAATAATCTATATAGTGTGGAGTGTATTTAGTCATAATCTCTAAGACGTTAGGGAAGTTCTTTAAATTTATTTCTCTTTAAGATCATATATATTACGACGCTATGTACGGTTTAGATCCATGTTCCTTAACACACCTTGCATGTACACAGGGAATACAATGACCAATTCATTTATGTAGAGAAAAACTCCAGATTGGTGGGGGATGTCCAGTTTGGTAGGGGAGGGGTTCAAGTTCTGTCGGGGAAGTTCCCAAGTTTGGTCGAGGGAACGGACTGCACTTTCGTAGTAAATGAATCCAATGCAAAAAGAAACCACAGTTAAACCTGCCTTAAGCGAACCACTGTACTAAGAGACCACCTGTCTTATGTGACCTAGATTTGACTTTTCCTTGATGGGTCTATCAAAACTGTTTAGAAGGAAGCATTCTGAACTTTTGTAAATCAAGAACAGGTGAAACCATAGTTAAAATCATAAAACGCTCCGATATACTCTTGGGGAGTAACTTCCCACTAGATCTATTTGGAGATGGACTGTGGGTAAATCGAACCTATGCCTTAAATTGCCTCCAGCCTGCAAATATGAACAAACATCATGAGCTCAAAAGGGTTCGTGATGGACATATTTTTGGTCCCTTGGGGAATTTTGTGTTATTAGTTTGGTCCTTTTGAGGTTTCAAACTCGTGTGTATTTTACAGTAACATTCCATGTACGTACACGAACTGATATCCATCAAGATTGACATCCAAACTTATGAGACGAGAAAATGACGACACATACATGTTCTTCAAGATCAATTGTCAGTCGGAAACAGATGAAATTTGACGAAATAAAGTAAAGAAAAAGCAAAAGCGGGAAGTAAGATGGTATAAAGGAATGAAGGGAAAATCGTGCAGGTTTGAGACACAGAAGCTCGATGCCAACAACCCTCAATGATACCCGCCCATTCAAATCTCTCTATAGTCAAAGTTCTTTAGGAAAGTAGAGGCGGATATTCTTGTAGATCGTTGGCGTCGAGCTCCTGTGGTTTGGGAAACATGACGTTCCATGTCAATAGACCATTTTTATATTACTGCTAGTCTTGCATTTCAGACACTCCAATATCCGACATCATAACGTTTGACGTTATTTTTAATTATGACGTCATAGATCTGTTTCGACGTCACAGTAAGAAATAACGTCAAATGCTGTGACGTCGGGTCTTGGAGTGTCTAAACTTCAAGTCTACTGCGTAAATGTGAAGCCCGTCCATTTAGTTACTTGAGTAAATATTTTGTAAGAGTCCACAATTTATACGTTGGGAAAAAATCATGGTAGTGTCAGCTACATTTATGTAGAGCTCTTTGTCCAACTTAATACTAACTTTTATATAAATAGTGTTTATTAGCTAAAACAAGTACCTGCTGACATGAGACAAAACGATTCCTGATTCCACGTAACTGATCATAATCCAAATCCATCTTGTCTTGTTCAAAATTCCTGATAATTCCCTCTATAAAACTACTATAATAACATTAATGTACTATGTTCACCACTACTCAGAAGTAACCTGTACTATAACATACACCATGCGCTACTTAGAACGCTTCACGTCGAAACTAGAAACTATGGATGTCACCCACAGCTTTGATTATTGAACAAAACGTCATAATAATACACAGTTAATTAGCGGCACTTATGCATTATTAATTAAATAAAGCAGGGGAAACTAATCAATGACGATTCACTTGACGTCGCAGGAAACCGAGCGGTTAAGGTTCTACTCCAAATAATTCAATTGTCAGTTTCACAAAACGGAATTCCTATTAATATTCAATATATAACTTCCTTTTTTTCTATAGAAGATCCCTAAATAAAGAAATCCTACAGTGAATGTTCATAAGCCTTGCTATACGTAAAATTTCCCCACAAAGCGCATATTGTACAACGATCAAATATTCATTATTCAGCCATTCAACAAAAACGAGATTTCCCTCCGCTGTACAGGTGCACCGCTTTCAGATCGCAAAATTTGGGTCCGCCTGATTGTTTACTTTTCATTTAAAGCGAAATCTATACCTAAGTGATCTTGCGTGCCACTTTGGAACTATAAAACACTTTAGATGAATGTGATCAAGATAAAAATGAATTTACACTGCTGGCTTGTATTTCCGACAACTGACATTAACATACTCCATAAAATCCACATAACACATTTCCATGCAGTTATGATCAAAATTGTTTTTTAAGTTTGCAATGTGAATACCCAAATATTTGCAATATTGAACCTTTTTTGTTGTTTAAAATCCTGGTTTCTCAAACGTAAAAATATACGTACATGTACATACTTTGCACATAAAATACCCGAAAAATAAATTGTGTCCTAATATAATATTGCATCAAACTTCAATCCCCGGAGAAAAAGGATCTGAAACGGAAAACGACTGGTCGGTTTTGTTTAATTTAGCTTGAAAAGTAATCCATTTAAAGTCTTAAAGTTTCTTTATGACACCCTAGAGGTCCACCTGTCTATTGTTTCCAAATATTTAAGTTTCGTTTAAAGTATCATAAAAAGTAAAATTCGCCTCGTCAAATCCTAAAACAAACGGAAGATCAACTCGATCGTGGGTATAGTATACTTTCCAAAAACATGTTTTGTCAAGAATTCGCCTTATCTACTCCCCCCATATCAAGTCAAATAGAAAAATAAACATTTTCATTAAAGTTGAAAGTTAGGGACTAGATTACTAGCCAAGATATCTCCAAATATTTAGATTAATGACCTGTACAGTTTTTCGATATTTAAAGTTTATCAAACGCGCGGATCAAAATTTTTGGGACAGAAAGAACACCGGGGGAGGGCTTGATGATTTTGGTAAGGTAGGAAAAAATCCCGAAATTAAGACTTTCTATTTAGCTACAGACTGATAATAGATTAAGAGTTTTACTTTCAGATGGAATAATTAACATTAGAAGGATGAGGAGTGAAAAAGAATTTGCTTATAATTATACATGTATAATACATGTATATTATAGTAGATTTGATAATTTAAGCATGAGCGTCTTCGCAATAAGTTGTCAAAATAGATATACATGTAGCACAGTAAAACATAGAAACGTATACTGTTCATAAGAATTGAGTAAAAACTCTATAAAAATGAACAGTCTGATTTGCATATATCTGAAATTAAAGATGCATGTACGTAAAAGCCATCCGATTAATAGGAGCCTGTAGGTAAAGTTTCAAAAGCACCTTTGATCAATCCTAGGTTAGGGTGTTCAGGTGCCTACTTTTCTCTCTTACATCCGCGCGTGTTTCGCATTTTCAAACATCGATCTATTGTCAGGACCAAGCAATTGCCATATAGAGTGTCGGCAAAAACAAGAGGTTTAGAGTTTGTTTGTGAAATATTTAGATTTTCAACCCACAACTTGATTTCATTGTCAACATTGACCATGTACTTGCTCACAAACAAATCATGTATGCTCTGTATTTATGATCTGGCAGATTTGAAAGATCCTTTATGAAGAGTAATTGCATGCTTTATGTAATCCAATTTTTTATATCGATTTTTGAATATCAATCTTCGTATTCTTGTCTATCGATGATTGATTCTTCTCTGATTAAAAAATCCAAAATTCTAGACTTACATCGATCTTTATGGCCACGCAGCTTTTATAAAAATGACGCTGTTCAACATTTCGGATAGAATCCTTTTCACTTGGGCAAATGACCTAAAATTTGTGCAAAAGATATCATAACGGAAAAAAATTTGTTACAATAGAGGTCGAGATCGCATGCAACCAAAGGTCACTTGAAAAGGGTTACTTTTCTAATTCAGGCAAACATGGAAATGAGTGGGTGGGGGGGGGGGGGGGGGGGGTATATATTAAATTATTTCAATATTCTTAATTCTCTGAAGCGGTTTGCCATTCTGTTGCCTACACTCTGTATTTATACTTGCACGCAGCCTTTATATTATGACACTTTTCAAATAAATTAAGTCCATATTATGTTACCGTTAGATTTTTTTGTGACCTACGGATATGCATTAGATAGTACTACTGCTATCATAATATCGTGAGAAGGTATAAAGATCAGACTGCTATAATGTCTCAGAATCCCTGTGTTTTTAATCAATGAAATCCCAAGTATTATTCTTGTAATACACCAACATTTGTACACACGGACAATTGGACAGACAATTGTGCAACTACTCCTCTACACACGTAATAGTGTACACACAATACAGCTGTGATTTTATATGATGATATCAGTGAATAATATATTTAGAATCAACACGTCACTCAGTCAAAACCAACATTTAAAACATACTGAAACTCGTAAATATGGCCGCCGAAATCTTCTCCTCTATAATTTAAAACATTCATACATATGCGAAATGACATGGTAATAGATGACAAATTATTTCTCTTCTTTTTCAAAAAGATAAGAAGTCACATGTGTATATACAAATCAATAGCATCATCAGGACTAGTGGCGCCACCTACAATTTTAAGCAATATCTAGCGAGTCCAGAAGAAATGATTTTATTAATGTTATAAGATTGTGAACATGTACATGTTATAAGATTAATCATTCTTCTGATTGATTATACTTTGTACATGTACATGTGAACCAAATATTACCATTTGTTCATTTAATGCATATCATGTGTTATGTTGATATATGCCAATATGGTGAAAGTCAATAAAGAATTTGAATTTCAATTTGAATAAGACTTTCAATAGGAAAAAGATGGAAATGACATAAAAAGTAGTCGTCTTCTTCAGCCTAATAAGTACTCTTATGGAACATATCGTCGTAGACTAAGTACAGAAATTCATGCGTGTAGTTAAAGATTGCATTTCTTGAAGTTTTAGCAAAGTTATGAGGACTTTCTTGGGGTTTTCTATCTTTACAATAGGTATTTTATAACAAGCATATCATTTTTATCTATTTCGAGATCCAGATATAAGTAATTATATAAATGCTTACAAAACAAGTCATCAAAACAGTAAGGCAAACGATGGAATATTTCCCCTGATAACTTAAACATAGCCGAATTTCAGCCTATCTTCCCTTGGCATTGAATAAAGGCTGGGTTAGAGCAACCTCCCTTCCCTCTAATTCAATACGCTCATGTACCTTGTTTGTTTGATTTAAATGTTCCGCCAGTTGCTCTCTCTGTTTTCTTTCTTGTTCTAGTTCATTGGTCATGTCCTTGAACTTGACCCTGTTTTCGTGCTCCATTTGCTCGCGTTCCCTGAGTACCATCCATTCCCTGTCGGCCACCATTTTCTTTTTCTCTTCATTCAAAGCTTCTTCTACCTACATACAAAGTTTGATTCGAATATGAATATGCACTTAATGTCAATCGGGACGGTAGAAACAGTAACTACATTTTATCAGGATGTTGAGATAATCTATGAGGCCAAGATGTGTTTTGTTGTACCAGCTGTAGCATGTAACAACATTACAGCGGAATTCCTCCGAAATGTTACATCCCCTTCCTTTGCGCTCCTTTCGCAATTTAATTATCGACGCTCGTATTGCGTTGGAGACAGAAACCTCACTGCGCTGCTTCTGCGACTTTACTGCGCTCTAATTCGCACAACTATTTCATGTATTCTCAAAATGGCCACCAAACATTTTTGTAATTGTTGTGGCACACTCTTTCAAGAAATATGGGTATCTTAATTGCTTTCATAAAAAAATTCCTGTCAAACTGCAGCGTTCTGGACGGCATTCTGGACGGCATTCTGGCGACGTATGAGAGGTTTTTGCCACACACTGCCGAACACTGTTGTCGGTTATACAAGATTAAAAGAAATCCATTTTCATATAGTTTGCCTTACGCACGTCTAACGTATACAAAGACTGCAAAACGTTTTGTTAGAGAGTGGGTTATGCGTTTTTAACTTATGCATAGCGTATGACAGCGTATGAAAACGTGTACCAAGCGCATTTCTGACGATCTCGACGTGTACTAAACCATAGCACAGCATCCGTGTAACGTTTTGATTGCGTGTTGGAGCATTGTATACCGTCTTTTAAGTTTCTTCGCACTGGAATGGTAAAAATCCGATTATACTAGGTAACTCCATACCGGAAGGAGAAGAAGAAGAAGAAAGCGTCAGATTCTCATCCATGGCCTTGGTTATAATACTTTTTCTCTCTCCCTTCGTCGCTTGTTTTGTTTTTATTTCATCACATTGGTCGCTTTTCTAACGTTTTGTACACGCCGAGAATGCCAGGCAGTCGTTAGAGACACGCACCGTTCACGTTACGAACACTATGCGCGAAAGCCACATGTAGACTATCGTCAAATCTATTTTATGAGCGTGTTCGGGAAGTATTTTGACGTGTGAGTAACGTTCATGTTACGTATGGCAGCGTCGGCATAACGACTGCATTGCGTTTAAGTAACGATCACGGAGTGTGTGACCAATACGCTCGGCACACGCTTCCAATTTTGTGCACGGACAAAATTTCATCGAAGCCAAGAGCGTTCGACAGCGTATAGCTCCGTGTGAGAGCGTTCTTGCAACGTCCTCATAACTTCCCCGGAGTATGTACGACGATCATCCAGCGTGTTTGTCAGCGACCTTACACGCTGGCACAAGCTGCTGTTATACGCTGTAGTGTTTCAGGGCCATAAAACAACATACTAATGTGATCGCACGGCGTTGATCGAGATTTTACTGCGCTGACCATCATGACCATGTTGTTCTTCATTTTCCAGGACCCCACAACAGCGCCGTGGAAACACCGACAAGGGGTAGTATAACAGAACCTTTCTTTACATAAATAATGCCACGAAGAAAAATGTTACTAATCGTTATCTGAGTGCTCACTTTAAATGATTCAGAATTGAATCATTTAAAGAAAAGGACAATAATATTGATGTATACTTTACCTTCTGTTGTACGTCATATTTATTTTTGTGTTCCAGTTTTTCCTTCTCCGCCTCCAATCTCTGTATTATATCCATTAACTCAGTTATTTCCCCGTCTTTCTTCTGTAATAATATCAAACCAAGAAGTGATGATTTTGGACAATTTAAAGTGTTATAAAAGATGTCGCCTTTCATTTTATTTTCATAACATACGAAGGATTTTCATGTGTTTTTCGTAAATTGAAGTTCTGTTTTGTTTCATTTTATTTTTATTGTACAATCAACAATTATACATTAACCGCGAGATCCATTTATTTTTGTTATCGACGTGTACAGAATTAGGAGACTGAGATGAATTAGGGGGTACGATGCGCCTTTGAATAGTAAAACAGCATATTTGCAAGTTTTTGGAGACAAATCATTGAATATATGCCCTGTGGTTTCAGTGCACCCTTTCTGCATTTCAACAAAAAATATATCATCAGTAATGATCGAGTTCAATAGAAAATACACCTTTATGGATCCAATTCCAAATTGGATTCGGTAAATTCCAAGAAATTACATGTACGACGAGTATTGAAAAATACAGATGAGGCGACCAATATCCTTACAGCTTGTTAGGAATGTAGATGGTTTTATTATAAAGAATAAATTTAAGCATGTCAGTTTTAGTTGTCAACGTCTTTAGTGAATGGTATCAATACATTAGAAATATTAGAGGAACTTTGTTTGAATAACAGAGTTAATGTCACGATAGATGTTTAATGTAAAATGTTTTGTAAATAATTAGAAAATGCATGTTACTTACAAAAATAATGCTTTTTGTTCCCCTGTCCAAAAGTTACTAAATAACTCTCATTTATTCTACCAATATCCCCCAAAGATTTAATATTTCATAAACAATTAGAGCATTCTGACATCGCCTCAAAAATTTGTAGCTATATTCATGTACCAACCTTAGTTAGTTTTACACCTTTAGTAAAATTAAAATGCATGTACGCGGCATTGCATATGTCCGATGCCGCGTGGTACACAAAGGTCTAACATTTGACCTTGAACGTTTGACCTCTAAATAGACCTTGAACTCCTCTAGTTCGTGTCCGAGATCTCAATATACAGAGCTATGTACATGTACAGGTGATGAACAAAGGACAGACAGACGGACGGACGGACGGACGGACAGACGGACAACGGACAAAGTGATCCCTAAGTGTCGCTGTGCTTCGCAGGCGACACAAAAATAGATTAATGAGTGGACAAAGTTTATATATGGTTTGTATCCCAAGATGATTTCCGCATGAATTGGACAAGACTTAATGTAATTTTGAAATTTGCAAACATTGCATGCAAATTAGGGGAAAATTTAATGAGTAGATGTTAGTTTGCGGTTATATTTTACCTTACTGTACTGTAAACAAAGGTAATGAAATAAAACGTTATTCTACTATATAACGTATATATAACAATTACATGTGTCAAGCAAAATAATTCAGACCAAGGATAGGTAACTGGATGTAAGTTTTTCCAACACCAATTTAAGTAAACAAACTCCTTTTTATCCAATATTCATTAAATAAATCAAAGTATAACAAATTACATGTAACACACAATTATGATAGATAACATTTGTTGCGCATGCGTACTACTGACCTTGAGGACACCTTGGTGATCAGTGACCGTCTGTCGTAGTTTATCCTCGGCTCTAGAGAAGTCCGTCCGTCTGGTCTTATCCATGCTTTGCCGTAGCTCTTCTAATGCTTGTTGCTTGTCTAAGAACAGATTCTCTCTCAGCTGAACCATCGCCGTGTCCTGTATTGACATATTTATTTTGTCAAATACGGTAAATTGAGGCATACTTACTACTATCGGTACTTCTTGTCGGTATTAAAGAATTACTACAATTGCAGATACATGTAACATGATTTCACATTCAATTTGAAGTAAATTTACAAATCTTGAAAATAACATCCGTTCTGAAACTTCATTTTCGTGAACAATTATAATCATTGGACTCCACATTGCAGGCCTAAAGATCAAAATTTGATAGCGCGATTAAATTTGTTTTGCTGTAGAAAATTTTGTTTGAAATTACTTTGTTATATGTATGATTTTATTATACTAGTAACTGTGTTCGTAATATAAGCTTCATTCTAATATAATGCAATGTCGCTATAACGTCGAATTTCATTCATCAATTTGGTTGTTTACATCTTGCTTACGGCAGTAAAACTAGAACATTTTGTACTAGGCTTTGACGTTGCTAACGTCACATTTCGCCTTATATTCACAAAAATATAGATTACATTAGAATGGGAATAACTAGATACTGACGTTATGTTTGCGGAAGATAAATGCTTATTTTACGGTGCAAACATCCGTTTTTTTTTTCTGGCTCCACTAACGCATCAGAAAAACTCAGTTTGTGACCGTAAAATCAGTATCTAACAGCCGGAACGCCAGTCGGCACTTGTCTTTGAAGTTTAAAAACGAAGTCACGTGACAAATGTTTTGAATATGACGACATTGTACCACGTCATCAAAAACGCGTCATACTGACTGTGCTGCATGTGTAAACAAGAATGGCACAGGTGATTTTGATGGCAATAGAGATACCGTTTCAAGTCATAACATTTAATCAGGTAAATTTTGTGGCATTTTGAAATAAATCGGGCGTTGTCAAGGGCAGTTTTTCGCCAACGATCTGTTTACCTGCATTTTATTGCTTATTTTCTTTTAAAATCCCGGCTGGGAATGATTGGGAACAATCTGAATGTAAACTTCATATATCACCGAAGTCACCAAAACCAAAAATAGTTTGCCGATCTTTGCCTTAAGGGGTTTGTGTCACCTTTCAAACTTCGATATGCTGATTGGGAGTCCATCTTCCACGTCAACGTATGGAAACTCGTTTGTAAAGAGAGAGTACACGGGTACACATGTACCCAAATCGGTGCTGCGAAGTGGTTAGATTTGCCAAAATGAAACATGACATCGGCACAAAATCATCTACAAGGTATCACACCATCAAACAAATGTTAAAAATTCCATTGCCACTTGAATTTGGTGTATTCTGAGTCCGTAATGATGAATTTTAATTAAAATCGGGTCCTCAATATAGCGTTTTTATTCCTATTTATAGAGAACTTACTGACTAAAATTCTATATAGGTATCATAATTGGGATTCTGTTGAAAAGATTATCATTGAACTTTGACCAGAAGTGCAAAGGGGAGCATTTGTGTCAGCTTTTAAAGCCAACGGTGTATGCACAATTTTCGTTGGATCTTTAGCAGGGCTGAAACATATCAAAATCCCCTTCAGAGGAATTTCAGTTATATGTAGTCAATTATACCTGAGTATTATTTGTTTTATAATAATATTTAAAATTTGAGATAAACAATTAAGGTCGTTTAGCCCAATTTATTCTTATTCCGCTACTTTGTGTGTCAAGAGTTATCCGCCCCTTTTAGAAACAATGCTTCCAACCGTTAAAGTAGGGATTGGCGTTCCGGCTGTAATGTCCGCAAACATAACGTCAGAAGCTAGTTATTCCCTAACTGTATTAATGTTAAATTGTACTGTAAAATTGCCGATTGACAACAGACAAACGGACATATACTTGTAGATACGAGTAAATAGAATGTGTGAAGTCCTACATGTATCAATCAATAAATGGGAGAAAGGGCATGCGTATCACCGTATCATGTAAGTTTTACATACCATTTCTTTTCTGAGGTTTTGAAGAGAGCGTTTATGATCATCTATGACACCATCTTTGGCGGACCTTTCTTTATTAAGTTTGTCTTCCAAATCACCTATCCTTTCCCTGCATAAGCAAAACGCGAAATTCATAAATTCTACCATGTTAAACTTTTTTTTAATTGAAAATTCATCTAAGGGATTCAAATAGCTTTAAGGTTTCGTTTTTCTGAATTTTGTTTTAGCATATCTATAAAGTTATATATCTTTAATTAGGTAAGAAAGTGTCCAAAACTAATTTTGCTCATTTGATAAGGTAAAACAAAATGTAAATTATCAGCACGTTCAGTATTTACTGACCTCAGTAACTTGTTTTCGCTGTTGACAGTGTCAGCCTCGTTTTGAACTTTGCGTAGGTTACTAAGAAGATCGTCACTTTCTACCCGTAACTTCTCCACTTCCCTGCCGTACCGCTTCTCAAAATCTCCTCTCTTAGACGACTTCGGTGTATCCTGATCAAAAGACACATAACGTCATGTAAATGTATTTACCAGTTTTCATTTTTCATCAATCATGGGGTAATGTACATTATATCCTAATCCAAGCTCATATTATCATGATTATTGAAAATTTATCGGCCGACCGACACACTTCTAGATATTTAATTCAATAATCGAAAGTAATGTCAAAACGCAAATTTAAAATAATTATACCGTAGTTTGGGGAATACACAACAAAAGATGATTTTGAACACTGATGATTTTTCAATATCCACATTCCAGATTACTCAATTTAAAAATAAACATCGTTTACACACAGAGGCTTAGATATGACTCTAATCTCTGAGTTCATAATTTAATTCAATATATATATCATACTATTGATTCAAAATAATTAGATTACAACACAACTGGGTCGCAAAATTTTCTTTTCTCAGTGCATTACCGCAAATCAAGATAGATAAATCTAAAATTCAAACAAAATTGTGCGTGAAGGTTAGTTCGTTGTGTGAAAACCACCGTCAATTTTGTGTATATACATCAAGATAGTTTCAATTTCGAGAATAATTCTAAAAGTGATTTTAGGTAAGTATAGTAGATACATACAGCTTTACTGAGTTCTTCTTTTTCAGAGAGAAGTTTGGCGTTCTCTAACTCCAGTTTCCTGATCCTACGTAAGAAATCAGAGTGTGGTGACTTGGTCTCCTCCAACTGTGACGTCAGATTCTCAACTTCCTGTAATTAAAACACTCTTTTGTATATGCTGTACTTGGTAAAGACAAAGACATGACAACAAAGACAAAAAGACGGAACTTAAGCGGCAAAGACAAAGAAAATCCCCCCAAAAGACACGACAACAAAGACAAAATTAAGACGGAACATCAATGACAATCTTACAGAAATTACAATGGCAATCTTACAGAAGAGTCTGCACTCATCTGTCCTTACTGTCGTTGGTGAAAACAAAGGAAATCCTCCAAAGACAACAACAAAGACAAAAAGACGGATTTCAGTGGCAATCTTACACAGGTGCATCTCATGGCACAAATAACATTGGGACACGGGATTGTCAGCATCAGTAACTCTCAATAAGTAAATAAAGAAACAAACAAACACTAAAATACACAAATGTTCAGCTCCTTGTCATTTTTGTATATATCATCCCCTTGATCCGGAAGAAATATTTTAATCTGCAGCAATAATGAAATAATCTCAACAAGAGGAAATCACGTTGTGGTGATACGCCGGAACACACACGCACACAAGATTACAACAACAATGTCTTACTTTTCAAAATACAACTCCTTTATAACAATCAAATCTTTGTAGATAAATCTGTGTTGCATATTAATATACGTTTAAATAATCATTTTTCTTTTTACATTCTGATTTCTTCAAATTTTGTTTGCTCGATTAGAACCAGATTTAAAAAAAAACTATTATAATCGTCTTAATATTTACAGTAATCTATAGAATTGCTTCGATACAAATACAATAAGATGAAGACACACATATATATTAATACTTACGTCTTTGAGTTCTTCCACCCTGTTTCTAGCTTGTCTTTGCTCATTAAAGAGATCTTCTTTAGCCAGTTCCAGTTGCCTGACTAACTCGTCACGCTCCAGTTCCAGTCCGTCGGCCTGTCGTAATCTGTGCTTCAAACTCTCGTTCTCTTGTAGTAACGCTTCTGTCTGTCAAATGTTATAATGTTGGCGATTTTAAAGATTTCAAAAATATTTCAAGACAAAAGAATTTCGTCGCCCGTTAGAGAGAGGGGGTACAAACGTGCTCAACAGCAGACCAAGTGTCCCTGCTCTTATGTCGAAAGATCTTAACGTTCTAAAAGATTTCAAGATCAGGTGGTGCTCAAACTACAGAACAATAAAAATTCCATGACTTTCTACATTTTGCCTATTTGTAGTAGCCAAACAGCAATTTTGATCTCAGGTAAAAAGGTTGAGAAACAAATACGTTTTCAATTAATCAAACATTCTACTCTTATCTGGTTTTTTGTTTTGTTTTTAACTTTCTTAAGGGGGGTCTCTTTTCCATCACCAAACCGTCGAAAAAAATTAAAAATTGTCACATTATATGGAAAACAGGTAAACAAAATCGCGGCGCTTTCTATGAGATAAGATAATTGTAAATTCCTACCTGATCGTCCATGTGTGACCTCTCCCGCATGTCTCCTGTACGGAACCTTAACTGATCTTCATATTCCTTGACTTGTTTTTTCTTCCTGAGTAAATCTTCCTTCATCCTCTCCAGATCCTTCACTGTATTATCACGTTTAAACTCCGTCAGCATCAGCTGGGTCCTATGAGGAAATAATTTAAGTTATTCAAGATATATTCCCAAGTTTTGTCAGCAAGTCAGGACTCTGTCTGACATGCGTGAACTGGCTTACGTAGATGCCTAACCTATACCCTCATCATTTATTAAGAGAAAAAAATTTTAAATCCAGACTGTACGTCTTTCTGAAAGTTCCTTATCTTCTGCACGTGCAGTCGATTTCAGTTCCGTTTTTCTATACTTTGAGATCATGATCATGCCTGTGCCGTCAAAGCCTTGATGCAAGTAATTTTTTCTTCCATAAACTCAGATCACTTTTGAGCGAAGCGGGAATCGACGAAAAATTTCACGGCGATAATCATGATAATGTAACGTTTGGACATCCGTCCAAGTCTCGTAAAGAGAACAAGGATCAGTGAATCAGAGTACTAGTCAAACAATAAGTGAATTAGAATAAGTGAATTAATAATAAGTGAATTAAGAATCAGTGAATTAGAGTCGGTGAATTAAACCCAGTGAATTAGAGTCAGTGAATTAATATAAACTATATATAATAAAGTGAATTAAGAATAAGTGAATTAAGAATCAGTGAATTAGAGTCGGTGAATTAAACCCAGTGAATTAGCGTCAGTGAATTAAAATCAGTGAGTTAGAATCAGTGAATAAGAGTCAGTGAATTAGAAACAGTGAGTTAGAATCAGTGAGTTAGAATCAGTGTATTAGAATCAGTGAATTAAGAATTAGAATCAGTGAACTAAGAATAAGTGAATTAGAATATTCAGTGAATTAGAACCAGTGAATTAAGAATCAATGAATTAGAATCAGTGAATTAGAGTCAGTGAATTAGAGTCAGTGAGTTAGAATCAGTGAATTAGAATCAGTGAATGAGTCAGTGATTTAGAATCAGTGAATTAGTCAGTGAGTTAGAATCAGTGAATTAGAATCAGTGAATTAGTCAGTGAGTTAGAATCAGTGAATTAGTGAGTTAGAATAAGTGAATTAGAGTCAGTGAGTTAGAATCAGTGAATTAGAATCAGTGAATTAGAATCAGTGAATTAGAATCAGTGAATTAGTCAGTGAGTTAGAATCAGTGAATTAGTCAGTGAGTTAGAATCAGTGAATTAGTCAGTGAGTTAGAATCAGTGAATTAGTCAGTGAGTTAGAGTCAGTGAATTAGTCAGTGAGTTAGAATCAGTGAATTAGTCAGTGAGCTAGAGTCAGTGAATTAGTCAGTGAGTTAGAGTCAGTGAATTAGTCAGTGAGTTAGAATCATTGAATTAGAATCAGTGAATTAGTCAGTGAGTTAGAATCAGTGAATTAGTGAGTTAGAATCAGTGAATTAGAGTCAGTGAGTTAGAATCAGTGAGTTAGAATCAGTGAATTAGTCAGTGAGTTAGAATCAGTGGATTAGTCAGTGAGTTAGAATCAGTGAATTAGTCAGTGAGTTAGAATCAGTGAATTAGTCAGTGAGTTAGAGTCAGTGAATTAGTCAGTGAGTTAGAATCAGTGAATTAGAATCAGTGAATTAGTCAGTGAGTTAGAATCAGTGGATTAGTCAGTGAGTTAGAATCAGTGAATTAGAGTCAGTGAGTTAGAATCAGTGAATTAGAATCAGTGAATTAGTCAGTGAGTTAGAATCAGTGGATTAGTCAGTGAGTTAGAATCAGTGAATTAGTCAGTGAGTTAGAATCAGTGAATTAGTCAGTGAGTTAGAGTCAGTGAATTAGTCAGTGAGTTAGAGTCAGTGAATTAGAATCAGAGAATTGAAATCAGTCAAACCCAACACCCAAAATCAGAATCCAAAATTCACGATCAAGAAACTACTCAACTCTTTATAAGCTGAAATTGTGTGAGAAAAAAAGGAGGGATTGCGAAAAATGTTACCTAGCGTCCTCTGACAAGGCCCTGATCTCCTTCAGTTGTTTCTGTGCAGTCCTCAGGTCTACTGACACGCCTCTTAATGTCTTAGGTTCTGACTCTTCCTCGTTGTCATGGGAACTATGTTTGTTCTCTCTGGTCCTGTATGACCTTGACCTCGAGTATGCTAGGTCAAGATGTGAAGGTGACTGAAATGAATCATCAGAACCATGGTTAAACAACATTTACTTGGCGGCACAAAAAGTGACGTCTGAATCCGAAAGAGATGCACCTTCGCAATCAAATAATTAAGTTAACATACCTTTCTGCCATCTGTGAACCGTTCATTGTTATTTGAAAATTCGTCTTGAAAGGATACCGACTGAAAATATCATATGTTCATCATTGTGAAAAAAAAATTGAAAGGATGCACATACTTGCCAAAAAATGTCATTTAGATAACAGAACGTGATTTTGGAACATCGTTTATTTATTGGAATGCTCCTCAATTCTACAAATAATATTTAATAAATAGAAGCCCGCCTTTATTTTTTTTTTAATTCATAAATCAGGATAAAATACACGAGAATCTTCAATGTTCTTTCCGTTACAAATATGTATTTCTTAAAACATAGCAAAGACGTCAATAAATAGGTCAGAAACGTATAATTAAATTTGAAGAGCCTCCAGTTAAAATGTACGTCAAAGGAGCTGGTAAGATAAGGGCTGTATTTAGCCCTGAATTTCATCAAGTATTTCTTCTTCACAATGATCTGTACGCAAGAAAAACTTGATAATTACTAAAATGTAATGTATTTGGAGATTCCTGATACAACTTTTATTTTGGTAAGCTTATTTCTAGATACTTAAATTACAGTCTAAAGAGTAGGGGGTAGCCATGTTGAAAAGAAACTAATATCGATCAAAAAACGTAGAAAATTAAGAACAATCTGGCTAATATTGATATCTATAAACTTTAACAGCAATTCTCTGTAAGAACCAAAGAATTTCAAAACATGTCGGCACGGCATGTCATGGATTTTTGAGATTTTTGGTATGGAAGTTCAGTATGAAGTACTAGTATGTAAATCAACCCCAGTTTTTTCGAAAAGGTTGTCGTTGCCATGGTAACCGTGTCTGAAGTTTCAAAAATCGGGAAAATCTATAGGACAAGGCATATTTGTAGGCTTCGTTACTATGGAAACAGGTACATTTTTAATCTTAAATTGCTTTGATTATTTTCTTTTAATCCTTATCATTATGCATATTTGTAAAGTTTTTTACATTCATCTCGGATGCCTTATGTATACAAGATGAAAAATTGGGCCAAAACAGGGTATCAAAAGGCTTTGTTTTGGGCACTCAAAGACCCTTTTTTGCATGTTTTTACTGTTTTACAAGGTTGAAAATTTCATAAAAGCACCAATTTTTGAAGTCCAAATTCTAGTTATCCAATTAGTATCATCTTTGAACTCTACATGAATATAAAAAATTAATTGGGCTAATTTGTCCTTTTATATGCAAAGCAGCATCAGATTTAGTTGCTATGGCAACAATCGGCTGAAAAGTTTCAATATGATGAATTTAAACACAACCTCTATCAAACTATCTACGCATGATATTGGAACAGAAGTTCATGTATACATCTATCAGAGGCATTTTTGATATAAAAATGACCTTGAAAATATTTCAAGGTCACCCACTGAATTTTCAAGGTCATTAAACTTTAAGTGACCAGATTTGACGAAAAATCCTGATTTTTCATAAAATGAAGGTGTCAATATTTTAGAAACCTTGAAATATTGAACTTAACAGTTATTTGCCATAAAATGATAAATGTAACACTTATTTCTTAGAACTATTGATTACGTTTCTTCACATCTTCGAATATCTAAGTTCTTGGTGAGTATTTTGATATAAAAGGGAAAAAATCTGTATTTTTCTTGTTTTTTGACGGAAAAATATTTTCCTATTGAACTGCAACAATTCAATAAATTCTAATATTTGTCTTTCTTATGTTCATGTGCTTTCATAAAATATATGACCTATGAAAATATTTAAATAAAAAAATTACTAAAATCGGTAACAAAAAAATTAAAAAATTAATATTTTATGCAAAATTTGAGTCTCAAAGTATAAATGACCTTGAACATCAAGCCAATGACCTTGAACATTTTAATTGTTCTTATGTAAAAGATATAAGTCATATCTATACATGCATACATTTTGACAATCTTATGTAGCTCTAAAGAGGAATAAAATCAATTTCAAAGATAATATGAAACAAGCAAAAAGGTCTAATGTTGCCATGGCAACGGTCTTTGACGACAGAATTTAGGTAAAACTCTTAAATACCCACTCCAATTTTTCGTTCATTTTATTTGTCAATAAACATACATTTCCATTGATGAAAATCACTAGTCTCCCATTGGTGCCTTTTGTGATATTTAAGATTGAAAATGGTCAAAAACACACTAAATTGGCCCTTATTTTCACCTCTATTTTTCGCTTCATTTTGACTTATTTTGGCTTAATACAATAAGGTTCCTGTAATAAATATCACATATCTAAGTGTACTAAGTAAGAATGGAAGTAAGGAAGACTAGATTATATAAAGATGAACAAGCTGTTACAGTGGTATCCATGGCAACGAAGTCTCCGGAGCTGGCTTATTTCATGGTCCCAAAAGTGCTATAAATAGAATGACCTCGTTACCATGGCAACCAGAGGTCACATAGGCTGAAAAGTGCTATTTTCATGGTCAGTACTTAATATATACTCATTATACCGAAAATCATCAAAATCCATGACATGCCGTGCCGAACTATTTTGGTCCTTACAGAGAATGGCTATTAAAACATAGTTATAGTCTAAACAAGATACTAGAAATTAAATACAAAAGATTGGACTCAATTTTTATCATAAATTTAAAAATCTTGAATCTGAAATATGGTTGACAAGTATCTTGTATTCATTGACTACAAAGTAGGCATTTTACCGCGAAATACCCCTTGTGTAGAAATAAACTGCACACTCCTGTTTATTTCATTCTAAAGTCTTGTGCATTTCATGTGAACATGTTTAGAATAAATGAAATCTATTGTTGATCTAAGGATCAATGATACCCCCGCCCGGCATATTTTACATAAAAGCAATGTACATGTATAAGAAGTTTGAAGGTGCACAATTCAACACAAAATTGAGGAAAATGACCCTTTATTTGAATTTGACCTGTATTTCTCAACGTAAAGCTATATCTGAGAAATAAATATATTCCCTGTTACAGTTTTCATTTAAATGTCAGGCAAGCATAAAATATTAATTTTTTTCCAAGTTTGAAGGGGCACAAATCTACATGAAATTGAGCCATATTCAAACCTAACATGTAATTTTTGGTATAATAGCTACATTCAAGAATGAATTTATTGTCTGTAACAGTTGTCCTTGTAATGTCCAAAAAACCACAAAATTTTGAATTTGTGTAAGTTTCAAGGGAAACAACTCTGCACAAAATTGAGGGACATGACCCATATTCGAACTTGACCTGTATTTCTTGGTGTAATAGCTATATGCAAGGAATGAATGATTATCTGTAACGGTTTTCCTTTAAATGTCCGGAAACCACAAAATTTTGAATTATTCTAAGTTTCAAGGGGCATCACTCTGCACAAAATTGAGGGACATGACCCATATTCGAACTTGACCTGTATTTCTTGGTGTAATAGCTATATGCAAGGAATGAATGATTATCTGTAACGGTTTTCCTTTAAATGTCCGGAAACCACAAAATTTTGAATTATTCTAAGTTTCAAGGGGCATAACTCTGCACAAAATTGAGGGACATGACCCATATTCGAACTTGACCTGTATTAATTGGTGTAAGAGATATATCCAAGAAATAAATTGATTATCTGTAATGGTTTTAAATTACCTTTTAATGTCCGGAAACCAGAAAATTTTAATTTTTCTAAGTTTCAAGGGGCATAACTCTGCACAAAATTGAGGGACATGACCCATATTCGAACTTGACCTGTATTCCTTGGTGTAAGACCTACATCCAAGAAATGAATTGATAATCTGTAACAATTTACCTTTAAATATCTGGAAGCCCCAAATTTTAAATTTTTCCAAGTTTCAAGGGGCATAACTCTGCAAAAAAAAATTGAGGTACATGACCTATATTCGAACTTGACCTGTATTTCTTGGTGTAAAAGCTATATGTAAGAACTGAATTGATTATCTACAACGGTTTACCTTTAAATGTCCAGAAAGCAAAAATTTTTGAATTTTTCTATGTTTCAAGAGGCATAACTCTGCACAAAATTGAGAGACATGACACATATTCGAACTTGAGCTGTATTTCTTGGTGTAATAGCTAAATGCAAGAAATGAAATGATTATCTGTAATGGTTTTCCTTTAAACATCCGGAAACCACAAAATTTTGAATTTTTCTAAGTTTCAAGGGGCATAATTCTGCACAAAATTGAGGGACATCACCCATATTCGAACTTGACCTGTATTTCTTGGTGTGAAAGCTATATGTTAGAAATGATTGGTTATCTGTAACGGTTTACTTTTAAATGTCCGGAAACCACAAAATTTTAAATTTTTCTAAGTTTCAAGGGGCATAACTCTGCACAAAAAATTGAGGGACATGACCTATATTCAAACTTGACCTGTAATTCTTGGTGTAAAAGCTATATGTAAGAAATGAATTGATTATCTACAACGGTTTACCTTTAAATGTCCGGACACCAGAAAATTTTGAAATTTTCTAAGTTTCAAGGGGCATAACTCTGCACAAAATTGAGGGACATGACCCATATTCGAACTTGACCTGTATTTCTTGGTGTAATAGCTATATGCAAAGAAATGAATTGATTATCTGCAATGGTTTTCGTTTAAACGTCTGGAAACCACAAATTTTGAATTTTTTTATGTTTCAAGGGGCATAATGAATTGATTATCTGTAATGGTTTACTTTTTAATGTCCAGAAACCAGAAAATTTTAATTTTTCTAAGTTTCAAGGGGCATAACTCTGCACAAAATCGAGGGACATGACCCATATTCGAACTTGACCTGTATTTCTTGGTGTAAAAGCTATATGTGAGAAATGAATTGGTTATCTATAACCGTTACGGTTTACCTTTAAATGTCCGGAAACCACAAAATTTTAAATTTTTCTAAGTTTCAAGGGGCATAACTCTGCACGTAATTGAGGGACATGACCTATATTCGAACTTGACCTGTATTTCTTAGTGTAAAAGCTATATGCAAGAAATGAATTGATTATCTGTAATAGTTTTCCTTTAAATGTCCGGAAACCACAGCTGGGACGGACGCACGGACGGAAAAGTGCATCACTATATACCCCCACCATTATGTGGCGGGGGTATAATAAATGAATGACTTAAAAAGGGAAAAAAGAAATGTTGCTTATATTACGACCTAAAACACAGATTTGTAAAAAGCCCCCACCCTCCCTTTCTCAGTTTTTTGTCTCTGGGGCATCGTTCCCCCCTTAGCTACAGAACCCCACTTTGTCAAATGATGTGTATTAGTGATATACACCTTCTGTAAAAGTGGCGTTCTGTAGCTGAGGGGGGAACAATGTTTTAAAAAACATTTCCATTTTCCATTGGTTTCTATAGAAAAAATACATATTTTGCCCCAAAATTTAGGAAAATCTTATGCAACTGCTAATTATGATGAAACCAAGAACCGGCATAAATTTTATAAAAGAATTTTTTTTAAGTTCCCATTTTGAAAATTCCACTTTTCAGGGCAGATTTTGCGCCTTATCTTATCAGCTCCAAAGTATATACCAAATTAAAGTACAGAATGCTGCTACATCGTAAAATAAAACTGTACAAATGTATAAACTTACAAGTTCAGAATTTCTTGGACTTCCTTTACCATTTAGAATCGGACTCGGCATTTCCCGACCTTGACCTGGGAGGAAAGAGGTTAAAGGTTGTTCTGACATTGTTCTCATCCTAGAGGGCGCCTCGTGTTGACTATACAAGGACTGACTAAATCGTGGCTTGCCGAATTCAGTATGTGGTTTTTCTGTTCTGCCCGAAGCGTTTTGTCTTTCCTGGGACGGATTATTTCTTTGCTGGATTCTATCTTGACCTTGACCTTCTGGCCTTGACCTTTCAGCTAGATGTTCAGTTCGTAGCCTTTCGTATGGGGACAATGACCTCTCCATGTGTTTCCTCTCTGTCTCTGAGGGAGACCTTGCCCTTTCTCTCCTTGACCTCTCGTAGGCATCTTGCTCCGGTGAAATAGGTAATTCAAACGGAGGATCTGACATCCCAAGTGACCTTGACATGAATCGACCTGAACCCTCAACTCTGCCGTAGTCAGTAGGTGATTTAGAGCGTGTATCCCTTGTATACACGGCCTGGTCCCCTGGGGTAGGGCTTGACGTGTAGATGACTTGATCCCCGGGGGTCGGGCTGGAGGTATTAGGGAGATTGTACGGACTGTTACGACCTGTTATTGGTGGGGGTCGTCCAGGAGGAAATGAAGCTGAGGACAAGTCTTCAAAGGAGGTAGTCTGAAAAGACATAGAGTTCAGAGTCCTCTCAATCTCAAACACATACAATGCATGTCCTATTTCAGTTCCGCTTTTCTCCAATATATTTGAAACTCTGTGTCGCCGCCTATATATGACCTTGTTTTCAATTTAGAGTCCTCTGTTATACATTTACTTACAATCAGACTCAAAGCATATAATATAACTATTTGTATGAGAATTAAATCATACATGCTACTGTTTACAATCGGAAAAATCAAATTAAGCTCCCCTCTTTTGATAGTAACCTGGAAGTCATGAAATGATAAGTTATATATTGTCCTCATCAAAATCAGTTTTCCAAAGCCAGAAAGACAAAAAAATTAACAAGATTTTAATATTCTTCATTCAGTACCACTAACCCTAGAGGACACCCTGATGGCCGTTCGTGAAGGTGATTTCTCCTCTCTCCGTGGGGGCATGGACTGGGACCTCCTTTCTGAGTCACGGCCACGCCCTGGTACCTCCTTGTCATCATGGCGATCCCCCTCCGTCTTCTGTCGTCTGTCAAAGTCATTCTGCATCGTTCTTCGCTCCGAGGACCTATTCATGATTTTTTATATTCTTCTTTACACCATGAATGCATCTTCTATTTGCAGTTAGTCATTAATACATGCACTTCATTTGTAAATGTGTCATCTGTTAAGCTATGCTTCCACTGCCACAAATGCAGAGGCGATAAGCTGCGATAACTTAAAGGTGATTTTGTTAAATCGTGGCGCATTCTCCTCTAAATCGCGGGCATTCCTTTCTCACCGTGTCACAATCGTGTCAAATTCCCCTGTTCTCGGCACCGACGCGAATAAAACGTTCGCTTCTGAATTTTCATTCGCCTCACACTCGCGGCACATGCGCAGCGCATTCGCGTTGTATTCCACTCCATTCGCAGCGCGTTCTCCACACATTCGATGCGCGTGCATTCTAGTTCCCAAGGTGGAAGAGAATGAGCCACGACAGAGCACCGACAAGAAAGAATCTAACACAAATGTAATGCGAATGCGCCAAAAAATGTAAAGCGAATGAAAAAACAAACAAACAAACAAAACAAAGTAAAAACACTGCGAATCAGCCATGATCTTGACACGATATTGCCACGATTGTACTACATAAACATACGAAAGTGACAAGAATTTTTATCGCATAGTTGATGTAAAAGTGTGCGGATCAATATTTTGAAAACTGTGACAATGTCTCCAAAGAGTAAAGAACCTGGAAAGAGGTCAAAGTCAATCAAGGGTATAGATTTCGGTTTTGTTCCTGTCACATTCTTGTTATGATCGCAGCGCTATCTCTGAGTCGTGTGTCAATCTCCTGCATCGGAGCGCTCTCGACTTAGAGTCGTGTATCAATCTCCTGCATTCGCCTCTCATTCACATTCTGTCCTTTTTTGTGTCACACTCGTGTCGAATTCTTCTCTATCCTTTTCACACTCGCCTCAATATCATAGCGGCTCTTTTTTCATTCGCGGCGCCATCGTGTGCCTATCGCGCCAAGAAATACTTCATGAGAACAGACAAGAATGCGACACGATTGTTCATTCGCCTCTGATCGTAGCTCATTCTCCTCTACATTCGCGACCATGGAAGCCCGGCTTTATTATACAATCCACATAAACATTTGTCTCATTATTATGATGTCATTAAATAATTACCTTTTTTACATTTTTAAGTAAATAAAACAAAACATGTCTAAGGGTACAATGTACACACATGCTAATGATCTAGACTTCATCATACGATCTTCAGTAAATCAAACTATAGATGTCATTTAATTAATTCATTGGAAATTCCTCAGCAAATATACCATGTTAATTACTTTTCTGTTTATCAGTAATGATCATTTCCTCCGATCTTTCCGAAAGAAATGAATTCAAAAGACATCAATCTATTTAATAGTGTTCTCCTTTATGTCAATGACACCTACCTTGTATGATGATAATTTCCTATGACATGAATATTTGACATAATTAATTTGACCCACTTAAACCTTTTAAAAAAGTTATTTATAAATCATAACTAAATATTGAAGAGATATGTTTAAAATATTCGATCACCTCGATCCCTTTGAAGAGCAAAGTACTGAAATTTCTTTCTTCATTCATTTGAGACCCAGTGGCAATGTTCAAAGTTTTTATCGAATTATTTCCTAATCTATCATGGTGCCATAATTTAGTCTCGTCCATGAAAAGGGTTCTTGGGCTGACAGTGTCATTACATGACGGTAAGGAATGATGGATAAACTTTTCATACTAACAGCCTACCTAGAGCACATCTCCTACGCCTACATCTACACCGGCTGAGAGTGCTTGTCCTCCCTCATTCCCAGGGGAGGGTGCGGGCAAGGGGGATATAAGCACACTGTATCCAAGCCTTGTCAAAAATGCAAGCGTTCGAAATACAATGTACTTACAAATCATTTTGACTCCCCCCCCCCCCCCCACATCCCTTCATTTCTCAAATCACTAGAACCTGTTTGCAACCCCTCCTCTTTTCTCTGGTTAAATTGAGTGGGTAAAGAGGTCAATTGTTATAATCACAATCCACTCTAGGAGTACTTTTTCCTGATACACAGATAAATGCATAGTGTACAATACACGAGGGCTGTATAAATATTTTCATAAAACATTCCGTGAAAAATAATAATTTTGCTGATTTGAGCAAACACAACCCTTTAACTTCTCAAGTAGCACTCACACTGAAGTCTTCAGAATACAAGGGAGAAACTCTGATTTAAAATGCAAGACATATTGGTACACCAAACGGAAAACCAAGCTTAAAATGCATCAAAAATGCAGAGTGCCGAGTTGCAAAACTTGAATGTAAGTATGAATAATTATTTAGACTTAAAATACATGAATTGTATAATTATATGTTCTCGACAGATTCGAAATATTACTATGTTTCAGGTTGATACACATTGATATATAATTCAGAAACCATTTTCAATTACTTGAGTAGATGCTCAAACCATTTTCAATCATCTAGTCCAATGACCTTGACCTATAACCTTTTCATTAACCTCAAAATCAGTAGGGGTCATCCTTGATTCATGGGAAATGTTTCTGGCAAGTTTTATGATTAAAGGTGCTATATAGGCTCTAATACGGTCCGGAAACCATTTTCATTCATCAGAGTTCTATTACCTTGGCCTTTTGACCCCAAAATCAGTAGGGGTCATCCTTGATTCACGAGAAAGATTTCTGGCAAGTTTCATGATCATAGGTGCGATACGGGATCTAATATGGTCCGGAAACCATTTTCAATCATCTGATTCCTATGACCTTCATCTTTTGACCTCAAATTCAATAGGGGTCATCCTTGATTCATGATCATAGGTGCAATACAGGCTCTTACACTAGCATATATCATACTTGACCTATAATCCGGAAACCAATTGTTGACGCCCGCCCAGACGCCCTTACCCCCCCCCCCCTCCCAACGCCCGCCCGTCTCATATCAAAAGAGCCGAGTTTTGCAACTTTATTTCAGATTTATATATTTGAGGATAAAATTGAATAGATCTTTTCTTGATTTAAAATATTAGAAGTGAAGGTGAGGTATAATAGCAAAATGAGCAATATCTCGTTTTCAAACAATTTGTTAGATGGCGCGACCGTAAAGACGGACGGACACTGTTTCCTATTATCAATGTCGCACATACTTCTTAGCTACTGATTTATTGTTCGCATATCAAAAATTTCTATCCTAAATGTAATGTTATACATTGAAATCTTACCTTAAATATGACATGTCGTACGTCCGGGAAATGTTTTTCTTATCTTTAGTTCGAATGTCATTCATCCTCTCCAGAGCCTGTGTCAATCCCTTAAGTAATGAATCCGCGGACTGATTCAACGCCGAGTCCGTTACACCTTTACTTTTTATTTCCTCCATTTAGCAAATAAAATAGAATTCCAAACCATTTAATAATTGAGAAATTTTGCCAAATATATAGACATCACGCGGTGTTGTTCATTTCATATTTGAAATTAAAATCTTATATCACGCAACCTACATTCTTTGAGCTAGGCGATGATTTCTGCACTCGCTCCATGCTCAATGTTCTAAGTTACGTGTTAAAAAGATGTTAAAACACGTTAAAATTAACAATCTAACAATAAACAATAAACAGCTAGTTTGCACCGTAGATATGCATCTATCGATTTCAAAAGAAGCGGCTTTTGACTTTAAATTCAGGTGGGACATTTAAGGTTGGATATATCCAATTAAAATTTGGACGATTCGGACATGTGTACATTTCGGCTTATAAATCGATGGACAAGCTCTTCGATCGCCAAGTTTTCTAATAGCCATACTTTCTAAATTTACTGGGATGTAGGGATATTAAAGTGATAAGAAGATCGTTTGTTCAAAGCTTTGCTATGTTGATATGGGAAGGATCCTATCTTCATACAAACCCCAATCATGTCCGAACAGCCAGTCTACATAAAATACCGATAATATCTAGCCATTTAGGGGAGCAGGGGTATATATATAGATATATTTTTAAATGGAGGTATTGTTTAACTTACCGTTAAAGAATTTAAACATAAGATCATTTTATCCCTCATACGTTAGTCTTGCATGATGTTCAGTGAGTACGGATGACTTATCTACATGCTCACACGCTGTTTTGAATATTAAGGTACGATTTCTTTACCGAAATTAAGGGAAAAAGAGATACAATATGCACATGTAGATGAGGAGCTTAAAATAACCAAAAGCCCCAAAGCATCGAGATCATGTTTAAAAAAAAATATATCCGACGATGAGTGGGAAACTAGTGTAAAACCACAGGAGCTCTATGCCAACAACCTTCAACGACACCTCCCTATAGTCAAAGTATATAAGGAAAGTAGATTCCGATATTCTTGTGGATCGTTGGCATCGAGCTCCTCTGTGTAAAACAGATATACAGGAGAAATGTGGCCCCTGTCTTGTGGTCCATGAAATCTAAGTAATATCTTCATATAACCACTATTTGGATTTCCCCTCTTTCAGCATTACTGATGATAAACTTGTTTGTTGAAATGTGCATATGGTATACTAAATTATTACGAAAGAACATCTATTTCAGTATGACTTGAATGGCATCTCTGCTGGTTGATTATTAGTCCCCGAGGATATCGTTCGCCTAGTTTTAATGTGCTTCTGCACTGACTTAAAATGATTTTTATATATCTGTAAATTTGCTTATACTAAAGGATCCCGGGCCTTTAGGCCCCTTTTTGGATCGTCTTATTCTATGTATCGATTAATTATAAAGAATCGGGGTCATTTTATACAACAGAAGAAAATTAACATTTTATGAGTAAGAATAATCATGAAAATCTCGTTTCAAATCTCATCAGAATTCATGTAAAGTTTGTAAAGTTAAGAGGGGTAACCGAAATATCCGGATAAACCGCCTTCGCTATCGGCTCTAAATAGTACTTCAATACACATCCGTCACATGACCATATTATTTGAATAAAGACTCGTATCAGCGTTTATTCAGTATCGGTCAAGTATGTCGAATTGCTAACTTAAATTATTCTGAGAGTAAGGATTATCTCCCTCATGGCATAGCTCTGCCCTTAGCTGGCTATTTGGTAATCGCAATTTGAATTTCCTCTTTTTCATCATCATCCATCACTGATAATACATTATTTGTTGAAATGCGCATATGGTGCACTAAATCATTACGATATACATGTAACATGATAATTACCCGGTGAAAGTAAGTATATGACGAGGAGAGTTCATATGCCACACTCCTGTGAACGAACTTTTTTTCCGCATAATATTTCTTCCTCCTGGAAGGTTTATTATTATAATAAAAATTCCCAGGATTTTTTGTTATAGAAAATTTTTTCCTTGTCCATGATCCTTTTTCCACTGTCCTTTCGGTATGTGAAAAAGAGTAAAACATCATCAATTTTCATAATAATATTTCCGTCTATATAGACGGAATGATATCATGAAAATTGTCGATGTTTTACTCTTTTTTCACTTACCCAAAAGGAATAATTTTCTTTCAAACAGAAGAAATATTATGTGTGAGTATCATGTATAATATTTTTTCCATCTATGCTTCAAACACATAAATAGCACTGATTTAGGGATATGTTCTCATGATTCAAACATTTCAATGATTACTGTATTATCGTTAGCATACAGGAATAGATATTACATAACAAAAATTCTGTTGAATGGTTCATATGTTATTGAACGTATTGATACATTTACCTTTTCAATTTTATTATAATAATATTAATACAATGTACTTTTTATTTTTTTCTACAAGTACATCACTCAGCTATCAGAAGAAATCTGTATCATCCAAATAATGTACGTAGGGATAAAATTTTCAAGCTGTACAGATGTAAATACACTGTACAGTATATGACTTTTGAAATTTATTATTTCTTATTCTGAATACTATTTCTGAATAAGTACATTATAATATTTTTTTCCAGTGACAATTATTATGCCCATATATGAAATCCTTATTGGAATTTTTTCCATGGTACTAGTATAAGAACTTCTATTATGAACATTAAAAAAATCCAGATGGAATTTTTGTTATGTAATATATTTTCCATGGCATGAGAACTTTTAATATGATCATGGAAGATTCATTACATAATAAAATTTCCTTTTGGAATTTTTGATACATAATAAAAGTTTTTGGAAAAAAATATTATATAATAAAAGTTCCAAGGAATAAATATTATGCTGGAAGAAATATTTCATCACACTCCTATCGGACATCATAGATTTTCAAAAGTCAACGAGAGCAATACCTCTTTCTAGATCATGAGTACATGTAGATAAAACTGCGTGTTGTGGTGTTAGGTTGGAGACAGCTTTGATCACTGACGAGGGTAAAGTACCCGAACCGTGCATGTCTGGTCCATGCTGCAAATTGATCTGTTCTTTAAAGGGATATATCCGTAACCGTATCGTATCCAGCCAGGAACGTATCGTGTATAATATTCCCTCCGTAAAGGAATAAAATTCCGGATTCTGATTTCATTTCATTATTAATTAATTCATTTGGCTTTGAATTTGGAAACAGATCTTGCTTTTGACGGAATACAACATCATATGCGATATGATAAACATCATATGTGATATGATAAACATCATATGCGGTTAGATAAACACTGGAAACTTTAATAACTAAAGCATTATACACGATTACCTATGAACAGTCTTAAACCCCATGTTTCTTGTGAATATATAAAATATGGATCTCATTGAATACAAAACAGTGTCGATATGAACGTTGTTCACTCTTGATATTTGATGCATGAAAGTATTTTGCGCAAAAGAATTTTCATTCCATTACGGACTAGAATACTTGATACGATACAGTTACGGATACGTCAAAAGTGATATATTCCTATTTGAAACTATTGAATTTGAAGACGTTTAACATTACTACTGCTTGTGGACTAACAGCTTAACGTTAGAAAAGGACAATCTTCTTGCAAAGTGGTTAAAGTTTATCCAGGAAGATTATGATTTATCTTTTCTTTAATAAGAGTTACCTCCTGTAAATCATTGTATACATTATAAAATTACATAATCGATTTGTGAAGAATTTGTGACAAACTTTGTCATTAGGTTAAGGTATCCGTTGTACAATTGAGTCATTTTACATAGCGATTTAATCATCTCCATTGTAAAGTATGGTAAATTTTATGCCTGGTAAGGTACTATTAACTATATATTTTCTGAAAGGTAAAGATGCCCTGAGTTCAGATATAAGACTCCCAGGTCTAAAAAGATAAAAGAGAAAAACTTTTGTACAACTTTGTTATTTTGCATATGTTATATAGAGAAAATAGACAATTTAAATGCTTCGCAAGTTATTCCCCTTTGTTTTTCTGGACCCAAAATTATTATTTCTGAGCAGTGGGCTTTATAACCTTTCAGAAAATATATAGTTTATAGTACCTTACCAGGCATGGAAAAATGCCCTATTGTACATCGGATACCTTAAAGGTCAAGGTCTAATCACAAACAAATATTTTAAAACATGTGAATTATCCATGTTTCAAATGATTGAAGGTAAGATTTAAGTTTCAGATAGACATACAAAACAAAACAATATATGCATAATCATAAAATTAATGTTATGTATATATCAAAAGCAAAAATAGTTATAATTCTATCAAAATGATATTGTGATGAAATGCATATAGTAATATGTAAGGTACACGATGAATACAAACATTTGCACATCATAAATCAATATAATTCATACATATTACATAATCAGATTACAAACATATTTGTACATCATGTTTAAACGTACATAATTAGATTACAAATATACTTGAACATCACAAATAAATACAATGTATACATGTTACAAAATTAGATATTTATCGTATTTCTCTTCATTTTAACTTACAGAGGACAGATCTTACTTTGAGGTATGATGCTAATGAATTTGAAGACGTTTAACATTTATACCACTTGATGAGTGTCACTGCTTGTGGACCAGGAGTCCCCGAGGGCACATGTAGCTAAGTTCGGTCAACTTCGGTTGATTGTTTCTTCAAACGCATTCGAAAAGTACTGTACACAAAATTTTCTCGAAACATCTGAAATGTGGTCTATTCATACCCCACCTATCCTGCTACGTCTTTCGAGTTTTGGACATAAATTTCAGTCTTATGCCATATTTCACTGCTTAGATCGATCGAGGATCACTGACGAGAGTTTTAAGTGCCCTAAACGTGCATGTCTGGTCCATGCTGCATGTCTGTTCTTTTACAAATTTAATGATTTTATGAATTTGAAGACGTGTAACACATAATATAAAACAAGCAAACTATCCCATCACCTTTCAAAAGCATACACACTTTGACAAGCCATAAACAAAATCATTGATTGGGTTACAGTTACAATCTAAAAAAAGACAGCATCACCAGCACCACAATATTTATTACGATAATCCTAATTAATTCGATAGCATAGATTGACATTAACAATGGTTAGAGCACAGAGAAATAAACATGTGCCATGTGTTTGTGAAACACTATGTCCCACATCAGCCGCTATCTGCTGTATAAGCTTTGTGCCACTCTAAGAAAGATAGAGGTCAAGGTCAAATCTGGGTACCAGAAAGAAAGGTCTTGTCATAAAAAATGTTCACACAGAATACGAAAGCCGATAAAAAGTTATGCTCAATATAAGATATAATAGGATTGTTTCAGGGGGTAACCGTTGTATTATAACGCACAACTTTCATAAAGATCTGGCTCTGAATATTTTACTCCAAATTCACAGTATTTGCAGTAATTTACTAAGATCGAATTATCAATTGTTTTTGTTCTGATTTCAACAATGGATGACAATATTCTTTTCCTAAAAATGAGGAATTTTTCTGTAATAACTATTGATTTTTTTTTTCGCATTTCAAATAACATATTATCACATGTATATATTTTTTGTTTAGATCCGCCAGCTATGTGACATCAAAGGTTTTATCCGTTACAGCAGTTCCTTTATCGATCGTTAACAAGACAGCTGAGATCTACATTAGTCTATGTCTGTATAACAAGCACCTCTAAAATACCTTATCAGGTAATGTTAGCTTCATCAGGTTGTTATAACAAAGCTTGTATCCGTTACCATGACAACGCTATTGAAACTGACACGACCCACGACAATTCGCAATACACAACGATCTGAGATAAAACTGCAAACGATCGCATAAATCTTTTCTCTACGTCAGGAGAGCTTCAGCTTTATTCCTTACAGTTTCTTAATGGAAAATAAAAGCTAATTTACCTCGCAAATTATATAAACGGGTTACAGGGAATGGATATAAAAATGAAATTCAATTTATTCTCGTCTGGTTGGGAGAACAGAAAACTTTTGTCTTATGAATAAATCTTAATTCTGACACTATTTAAGATTCTTTATTTTACAATGTTAATTTGATGTCTTTTTCAGTCTTTAAACATAAACTTGTACTAATTATATTCTTCTGTGTTAGATAAAGACGTAAAAAATCTTTAAGTCGAATAAAGCTATATGAGATAAAAGAGAATATTACGTACTTAACATGTGAAAGTTCAATTTTATTACACACACCTTTTAAAGTATGTTAAGTAATTTTCTATTTCTATATCTAAAACATAAAACTTATTCATTCACAAACATATCTTCCCTTTTTGAATGTAAAACACCGATTTTATTTTACAAAATATGCTTAAGGTTATATATAGCAACGTATGATCTTATTTTGTCACATTTGAAGCAATCTGAATTTGAATCAACTTTATGACAGTGTGAATGGGAAGATAGATCTCAAGGTTATAAATTGATTATAGTATTAGTAATTTTTTAATGTCTCAAAAATCAGGATCAAAAATTAAGGCACAAAGTTAGGATCATAATTTTAACACGAGGCTGAGTAACACAATTATAACACCAAGGTCAGGATCGCAGGTTAAGCACCAAAGTCAAGATCACAAGTTAAATACCAAGGTCAGGTTCACAAGTTGAATGTCAAAGTTAAGACCAAAATATAGGTTGAGAGTAAATCACATATTCAACATCAAGGTTACTGGTGATATCACAAGTGAAATGTCAAGGTCGGAATCACTACTTATTCTATATCAAGTTTACTCGTGATATCACAAGTGAAATGTCAAGGTCAGAATCACTACTTATTTTATATCAAGGTTTCTGGTAATATCACAATTGAAATGTCAAGGTCAGAATCACTACTTATTTCATATAAAGGTCACTGGTGATATCACAAGTGAAATGTCAAGGGCAAAATCACTACTTATTTTATATCAAGGTCACTGGTGATATCACAAGTGAAATGTTAGGGTCAGAATCACTACTTATCCTATTTCAAGGTTTCTGGTGATATCACAAGTGAAATGTCAAGGTAAGAATCACTACTTATTCCATGTCAAGGTTACTGGTGATATCATAAGAGAAATGTCAAGGTCAGAATCATTACTTATTTTATGTCAAGGTTAATAAGTTGCATGTAAATGCCATGGTTCGCATAACGTTCTAATGTTAGTATAAGCATGGATAATCTATCAGATTAAAAGAAAATGAATGCGACAAAGACATTATGTTCGTGCATTACGCAATGTAACCTTTTACAGTAAAAAGACTATCAAATGAAATTGTATACTTGTAGTTCCTAAGACGTCCGGTGTCCGTTATAGAAAACATTCTTGACCATGTCGTCTCAAGAGCTAAATCCATTTTGTGTTCTCAAGAATCACTATCCCTTCTAACGTTTATGGTGATTCCATGAGAGTTGTGCTGCATATTATTACCTCCTGTGAAATAATCAAATCCATTGGTTAATCTAGGTGCAGACTGTATGCGCCTTACTTGTACGTCATCCTCAGATGACGTCGATATGGTTTGTTTCATATGATGCCTTCTGTTCCTGTTGACGCTGTTGAATGCATCATTGAACACCTCGCCATCATCGTCTCCGTCATCACAAATACTGGACGAAAAGATCCTGGAGAAATTAGAATCTGCCGATTCCTCCGATGTCCCATTCAGAAGTCGTCCTAAGTGACGGCCGTGGACAATACCCGGGGAACGATCTACTGTGGTAGAGTTCCTGTCACCCACTTCAAACGAACTCTGACTTGAGGAATAAACTCTTAACATTTTACTACAATTACCGCACGTGGTGGTTAATCTATGAGGGTCATATCTAGTTTGAGTCATGACATCCACGGACTCACTTAGTGACTCATTTGTTTGTGTATTTTTCTCCTGCATGTCACATGTACCCGCTTTATAGGTTTGTGAAGGTGTATGGGTGTATGATATATAAGAACGATCAGCAGCAGCGAAATTTGATAACTCATTTTCGTCTTCGCCATTAGTTTTATACAGTACCGGTTCTGACTGAGTCCCTCTGTCGTGTACTGCATAAAACAGCTCATTCTCCTCTAAGATCAGCTTCTTTAATATTTGATCAAGATCCGACAATCTAATGATAGGTGACAGCGATCCGTCGTCTGCCTGTACTGACACGTCAAACGTACACGTACCAGCTACCTCGTTTTTGGTTTCATTTTCAATGTCGGTACCTGTGTCATGTATTTCTATCGATGATTTGTTAGAGTTGGTTTCCTTAATAGTTTCTAACATTGCCACATGGGCATCTCCTTTGTAAAGAGACTGGAACAAACCGACAGTCTCGGCTGCCTCGCTGTCCATAGAGCTTTTCCTACTTGCAGCATGGCTGTCGTCAGTATCTAAGCTGTCGTTCTGATTATCAAGGTTGACCTCTATAACAGTTATTGGTGATAAAGGACAAGGTGACACAGACGACGCAGACGATGGTGTAGCAGGCGGTTGTAATCGGTCGTCTGTTAGGTCAACTGTTAGATATTGAGGTCTTATCACACTTAGTGTGTTTTCTTTGACTGTTTTCTCTGATTTTGTTCGTTCAGAATCATTCGTAATTACCGATAAAACAGCCCTATCAACATGATTGTCAAAAACTTTCTCTCCGTTTCCATTGACAGTCACATCTTTTTTACTTTCCCTCAGAATATCAGCTATTTCAAGACTATCATTTGAACTTACTGTTCTACTGTCGGATCCAGACTCGTTGATCGTTATACTGGGGATAGAGACAAATATTTCAGATTTCATTTTAGAAATAGGCTTCAGTGGTGATTTCTCTTCAACTCCGTCGTCCTTAGAAAGACTACGAGAGCTTCCACCCGATTCACTTTTCGCTAGGTCTAAAGAAGATGTATCGGAGCCTTTCTCCTTTGAGAAAGCTTCGCTAACACGAGAAAGCCTTTTCCTTCCCTGTAAATATTGTCTTATCGCTCTGTTATCATCGTCCTCTTCAGTGAGCGTTTCCAAATACGTCGGCAAAGACTTCTGCCTACATGTGGCAAACTGTTTCCGTCTTACATCTCTCACCTCATTTCTACTATTCTGAAAGTCAGTCTGTTTCACTTTTAACAGTTCCCTTAGTTTATTGATACTGTTCTGACGATCATTTCCTACCTTAGGTGACATCCCTCCATGTGTATCGAATGACAGATTTGGAGAAGGTCCGCTGCTATATACTGATGCACGAGACCCGTTTCTTTGACTTGTCTGCAGCTTGCCTTTACTTTTTGGATGGTCATTTACAGAGTGTCTCCATAGCGGTGTATTTCGGCCAGAGGACTGTATGCTCGATGGTTCGTATTCACTAAAATCAGGAAAAGAATACTCCATCTGCCTTTCAAAGTGTTGTCTTCGCATGAACTCAAATCTTGCTCTATGGATTTTATTATACCAGTCCTGAGCAAATCTGTCGGGAAGTAAGTTGTCATATCCTCCACCGAATCCCAATCCCATCAATAGCTGATCTTGTGAGCTTTGCACAGACTGATATGGGTAGAAATTAGGGGGCGGCATCATATTAAGGTATGGCGATCCATACATATTCGGCATACCGAAACTCGCATTTGAATTTTCTACGTTCGGGTAGGGTCCTTTCACTGTACTAGGATTTCTTGAATTGTCCATGCTCGTTGGTAAAGTGTCTAATGATGGGAAATCATCACTGAGCGCTGATGTAAGCGAGGACGTCCATGTCGATAAATTTGATTCCTGTTGTTTGATTGGTCCCCTCTGTACAAAACGTCTAGAGTAGTCAATTGACAAACTTCCACCTCCACTGCTGGAATCGCGAGAGCTACATGATATTTCTGACGGTGAGCTGCTGAAATCCTTATCTGGTTTCTTATTGAATTTGTACTTTGCGAATGGGTATTCATCGTCATCCTCCTCTGGCAGAATGAGTTCACGTCTTTGCTGTTTTGTGTCTTTGTTTTCATTCTCGTCTCTAGTTAATGGAGACTTTTGAATATTCCAGTATCCATCCCGATCCAACATGAGGTTAACTCGCCCTGTGTCGTCATACACATGTTCCAGTAATGGGTTTCTAGACAAATACTGAGGCGAAGACACTGGACTCTGATTTGCTGAAAATTCACTGTTTTCTCCTAAAAATAAGCTTGACCAAGATGCTGTTCGTGATTCCGAGAACGGTCTATCAGGGCTTTGTCGATCTGAGTTCTGATTATAGCCACTTGAAATTGAAGATGTTCCGACACTGCTAGAAGACATCCTTTTATTAAGTGCAGATTTAGACGTCAGCGACCAGTTCATTAAATCTGACGATGTAGCTATACTCGACTCCTCGTCAAACGAGTTAGACATTGCTGAAGATGGTCGACGCAGGCCTTGGTCCATCTGTACATCATTTCCTGTCCGGTTTCGGTGATTCCATCGATCGCTATTTTGCCTCCTCCTACAAAAAGAATATTGATTGTTACGAAAATATGGCTGACATTGAAAGAAAAAAAGAATCGACGTATAAAACTCGTTAATATTTACCAAGTCAAGTCGTTTTTTGTATACTTCTGTGAATGTTCCGCATTTAAAGTTAAAATTGTTTGATTTTTCTTACTGCCGTGTCTGGCGTGTTGTAGTGTGTGTAATTTATTTGAACTTTTATGCCGTTTTGCAATGTGTGTCTCTTATTTGCACCTGTGATTTACAGAAATCTATGAACAAACCAAAAAGAAAAAAGTGTCTGATTTTGAAAACTTATATCATTGGTCTACTTTCAAAGATATCAGTAGACAGAAAAACGAATCCGTTTGCTTGACCAGGTTTTGATAAGAAAATGGAATCGCCCTTAATTCGTATTGAACACATATTTAAGGGGGTCCAGAACAGTATCCGAAAGAACGCCATCGGAAAGCTCTAGATCAATTATGACGTCAAAATAGAAACGGCGATATTGGCGCGTTTTCGCAAGATCGTCAGCATTATGTAACGTAAAAATAAGGGGGATAGGGTAACAAAATCACAATAACTTAAAAACTGACGGTCAAATTTCAATCGGAACTTATCGGTGTTTCACTTGACATTTGAAGAAGATAATATCAAGTTTTTCACGGAAAATAAATGATAGTGTTTCTGATAAACGGACTCTATTATCAAAAATTAACAACTCAAAAATGTTCTGAAAATAGACATCAATTTATCTCATTTTGACAATTTCTTTTAAAAGTCTTCGCGATCATTTATAATTCTATACCTATCTGATTGCCCACGTCATATCTAAATGAATTAAGCCTGTGTTTGTGAAACACGATTGCCCCCGGTGGCATCTTTGTTAACTTAGTATAAACACCATTTTCTGTTAAATATGTGGAAGGTCAAGTTCAGGGTCACTAGGTTAATATCTTTTGGTATCAATGGAGAAATCTTGTGACAAGGAATACACATGTGAAAGATGATAGCCCTATCACTTACCATTCAAAAGTTATGCCCAATGTTAAAGCTTTTGAAAAGTAGGTCAAAGGTCAAGGTCACGAAGTCACACATTTTGGTATCAATTGAAAGATCTTGTCATAAGGAATACACATGTGAAATATGAAAGCCCTATCACTCACGAATCAAAAGTTATGTCCAATGTTTAAGTTCTTGAAAAGTATGTCAAAGGTCAAGGTCGCGAGGTCAAAAATTTGGTATCAATGGAATGGTATTGTCACAAGGAATACACATGTGAAATATGAAAGCCCAATCACTAACCATTCAGAAGCTATGCCCAATGTTAAAGTTTTTGAAAAGTATGTTAAAGGTCAAAGTCAAGGTCACGAGGTCAAAAATTTTGGTATCAATTGAAAGGTCGTGTCACATGGAATACACATGTGAAATATGAAAGCCCTATTACTTACCATTCGAAAGTTATGCCCAATGTTAAAGTTTTTGAAAAGTAGGTCAAAGGTCAAGGTCACGAGGTCAAAAATTTTGGTATAAATGGAAAGGTCTTGTCACAAGGAATATACATGTGAAATAAGAAAGCTCTATCACCTTCCATTCAAAAGTTATGCCCAATGTTAAAGTTTTTCGGACAAACAGACAGACAGACGGACAGGCCAAAAACTAAATGCCCCCGAATCTTTGATTCCGGGGGCATAAAAATACAGAACTTGTTAATATTCTTTTGCATCTACAGAAGATTTTAATTGTTTTTTATTACTTAAAGTGTGTTAATTTTCACGTCACATTAACGGCCCATTTTGGGGCTTTCAATAGGCATATATGTACGTTCGTAGTTTCAAAACTAACGGTAAAAAATTGATGAAACTTTGCAGGAAGAAAAAGTATGTTTTAATTATAAACATTCATAACCTTTAGGAAAATTAAATGATAGGATCTTTATGTAAGTCTGACTGTCCTGGTCCTCCTTAAGTGAATTTCTTCTTCTTGCTACTTTGATTTTGTATATCAAAGAAGAATAAATGACTGAGAAGAAATTTCGACCGAAAGAAAAAAAACCTGTTCCGACTTCTTTCAGAACGACACAACCAAGGAAGAGAAATATTCGGTGCAAAACGTCCTGTTCAGCGTCACGTGACAAATCTGACGAAAATGGCAGCTTTTTTGTTGCGGAGTTAACTGTTGGATAATGTCATTTACATCGTATCTCGACATCCTAGTTAACGTATACGAATATGATATACTCTTTTTTTCTATAATTTAAATTTATTGACATGATTTTTTGGTAAAGGGTTTTACGAAAGGACAATAACATTAGCTCGTCACTGCGGACCTGGAGGACGAACATTTTGGACAGCTTAGTACAAATTTCTTTAACTATTAATTCCTAATTGATCATGATTATTATCCTTTAAATATGAATCACGCGTGGTAAGTTTTGCTTTTTATGAAATACATTTCCTCTTCCAATATCGAAGCTAATTCTTTAATTTGGATTTCCTAAATCCTTATCTAAATATTTATAGTTTCAAGAGAACGTGCTGCCCTCTAGCGTCCCTGCTCATCATAGCATCTCCTTATATGGGTGATTCCGATATTTCATTTTAAAAAATCCAAATCTTAAACTTGATAACGTCATCACATAGCTGTCATTTTTCGGAATCCTGTATATTTATTAACAATCAAAAACATACATTGAGGAAAAATCCTTTTTTGTAAAAGAATGTTCATTTAAAATCTATATTTCTATCCCTAGCCGAGAGTAACGGTTTAACACAGCGACAACGCATTGCAGTTATGCTGACAATACAACTATCAGAATTATCAATAGATTTCATTATCTCATTATACACGTACATGTAATTCCAATACAACAAGAGTAAATGTGTTAGGGTTAATTACTTACTGCCAATTACTCCAACGCCATGCCCTATATTTCTGCATCATCTTTTAAGAAGAATTCAATATCCACCCATGTACAAATACTGAGGAAACAAGGATGTCCTAAACATGTCAACAAAGCATATAAACGTATAATACAATCACCAAGTAGCCTGGAGGAAACATCCTCGTCCATATATCGTTAACATCCATACGTCATACGTCTACAGAAAAGTTGATTAAATACACACAATCCAAAATCTTCTTAAGTCATTATGCACATGTTCGTTTGCGTTGTCAATAATTGGCTCCGAGATAGGATATTTTTTCTGTAATTTCCTTTTTGAGCATCAATCGTAATGTAATTATGTCTACACTTTATCGTTAAGACTTCAAAGTAATATTTTCATGGTATCGAATAATTTGATAGGTATTAATCAGTGAATACGGTAAATGTAACCATGAGTTCTGAGTGGGAAGCATATTTATGGATGCTAACTCACAAAATATGTTGTTATACTACCGGAGTCAGAAAATAAGAAACCCGCTCCTTAAAACACAATCCTTTGCTCTTATACAAACGGTTTTATTCGAAATGTATGGGAACTAATTGGAATCATTCGTGCAAGATCTCCTTTGACAATAACTAAGGGACTGATAAATGAAATATCTGAGATAATAAAACGGGTTCGCAACCATCGCGAGATTTCAAAGACAAAGTAATAACTTACAAATAAAATCGGCTTTTAAAAGGAAGAGGAAAACATAAACTTTCAGTTTGTAAAGCAACATAGGTTAACATATATTCAATATATTCTCTAAACGAGATTACAAACTATAAGCCACATTTAGTGTTCCAGACCAAACGTTGCTCTATCTAAAATATATGAACATGTCACACTCAATCGAAGACCAATCATGGACGGCACCTCCAAAATATTCTCCGAGAACGAACACTTTTCCTCCTTTCCGTAGAATTTCACACAAGGATTGTATTTTACAACCTTTTATTCCATAACATACTATTTTCTTCAGACAAATACTTAAATTTTTATCCATATGTAACCAATGTCTCCCTTATCCATGAAAAAGTCATATCTTAAAGTGATGGATACAGTATCATCCGTCTGCTGGAATTAGCATTGTCAAGTCATTCTTTGCTTCAAAATCAAATTCAATCAGGAAGCTGTAAGATGATAACCTACTCTTGGCAGTCTGATTAAATCATGACCAAAAAGATGACAAAAATTGATCTCATCATTTCATTTCTTTTTCAAGACGACATGTGTTTTCGTAGCACTGTCAATTTGATGATTTTGGTCAACAATAAACTTGATTGCAATTGACATCAAATGCCACCTATTTTCCTTTTTGCTTATTTTTTCTCGAGGATATATAAAAGCGTTTTCACAAAAAGGTAGATCAGTAATGATCTTAGTTCCGTTTTCACTGGATTAAATTATTGTAAAAATTCATAACTGTTTTATCACCAATTTGGTAAAAATGAAACAATTCGCAGCAAATAGTTTTGAAAAAGGTGATGGAATTTATTGACCTTTATTATGAATATATGTAATCGTTTCATTAGAAGTCTGCCTTTATCAGTGTACCTGACAAAACTATAAAACTACTGAGGGAAATATTTCTCAATATATACCTCTCTTTAAATAGCATAAATGTTAATAATACGGAAGTGTTCCAACTCTATACTTTTTTGAAGAAAATTTCCAAACCAATTTTAATGCACCAGATATTAAATCCTAATCAGTGGTGTTTCCAGCCAAAGTGCTTTTCATTAGCCGCATAGATTAATTTCAGAAGCGCCCTCTGGTTTTATTTTTATGTAATGTTAGAATTTCGCTCTTCATGTGTTCACTATTTGGATGTCCTCCATTCCGGCATCAGACATCATTTGTAAAAAAAAAGCGCAACCTATTATAACGATAGAACTTATATTTCAATTGTTAAACGTCTTTAAATTCAATAGCATCATTTAAAACCTGATAAATTTACAGTATGGACCAGACATGCACGTTTCGGGTACTAAACCCTCGTCAGTGATCCTAAGTCTAAACAATGTAATACGGCCAAAAAGTATGAAAATTATTATCTCCAAAAATGTACCAAAAGACGTAGCAGAATGGGTGGGATATGATGCTACAGGACCCACGTTTTAGAAATTTCAAGAAATTTTGTAACAGAAAATTTCAAATGCGTTGAAGAGACAGACGATCAACCGAAGTTGATCGAACTTGGCAACATGTGCCCTCGGGGACTCTTGGTCCACCAGCAGTGACACTCACCAAGTAGTTCAAATGTTAAACGTCTTTAAATGCAATAGCATCATTTTAAACCTGATAAATTTACAGCATGGACCAGACATGCACGTTTCGGGTACTAAACCCTCGTCAGTGATCCTAAGTCTAAACAATGTAATACGGCCAAAAAGTATGAAAATTATTATCTCCAAAAATGTACCAAAAGACGTAGCAGAATGGGTGGGATATGATGCTACAGGACCCACGTTTTATAAATTTCAAGAAATTTTGTAACAGAAGATTTCAAATGCGTTGAAGAGACAGACGATCAACCGAAGTTGATCGAACTTGGCAACATGTGCCCTCGGGGACTCTTGGTCCACCAGCAGTGACACTCACCAAGTAGTTCAAATTTTAACGTCTTTAAATTCAATAGCATCATTTAAAACCTGATAAATTTACAGCATGGACAAGACATGCACGTTTCGGTTACTAAACCCTCGTCAGTGATCCTAAGTCTAAACAATGTAATACGGCCAAAAAGTATGAAAATTATTATCTCAAAAAATGTACCAAAAGACGTAGCAGAATGGGTGGGATATGATGCTACAGGACCCACGTTTGATAAATTTACAGCATGGACCAGACATGCACGTTTCGGGTACTAAACCCTCGTCAGTGATCCTAAGTCTAAACAATGTAATACGGCCAAAAAGTATGAAAATTATTATCTCCAAAAATGTACCAAAAGACGTAGCAGAATGGGTGGGATATGATGCTACAGGACCCACGTTTTAGAAATCTCAAGAAATTTTGTAACAGAAAATTTCAAATGCGTTGAAGAGACAGACGATCAACCGAAGTTGATCGAACTTGGCAACATGTGCCCTCGGGGACTCTTGGTCCACCAGCAGTGACACTCACCAAGTAGTTCAAATGTTAAACGTCTTTAAATTCAATAGCATCATTTAAAACCTGATAAATTTACAGCATGGACCAGACATGCACGTTTCGGGTACTAAACCCTCGTCAGTGATCCTAAGTCTAAACAATGTAATACGGCCAAAAAGTATGAAAATTATTATCTCCAAAAATGTACCAAAAGCATAGCAGAATGGGTGGGATATGATGCTACAGGACCCACGTTTTAGAAATTTCAAGAAATTTTGTAACAGAAAATTTCAAATGCGTTGAAGAGACAGACGATCAACCGAAGTTGATCGAACTTGGCAACATGTGCCATCGGGGACTCTTGGTCCACCAGCAGTGACACTCACCAAGTAGTTCAAATGTTAAACGTCTTTAAATTCAATAGCATCATTTAAAACCTGATAAATTTACAGCATGGACCAGACATGCACGTTTCGGGTACTAAACCCTCGTCAGTGATCCTTAGTCTAAACAATGTAATACGGCCAAAAAGTATGAAAATTATTATCTCCAAAAATGTACCAAAAGACGTAGCAGAATGGGTGGGATATGATGCTACAGGACCCACGTTTTAGAAATTTCAATGTTGGTAATTTCCAGCACTAGAGTGGTACCTCTGCTAGTGATAGATAAATTATTCTTAAACTAAGTAATATCTCCCTGATTGCATAGCCCTGTCTGGTTATGAAGAGATTTTAATCATCAAAGAATAATTGACAATTTAATGTCTTGAATAATTGCAGTACTTGTATACATATACATGTATATATATATACAATTTCTCTTTAATTTTTGTAGAATACACATTCAATTTGCAAAAGAATCTTTATATTCTATTTTTTTTACTCTGGTCTAAAAACCTACCAGCACGAGGACACAAAACAGAAAATATCAAAGAAATTATTTCAACCTTGAGGAAAGGATTGTTTCCTGATGGCTTCATATTCCTTTACGTTTTCGCATTCTACATATCTAACGTGTTCAAATATGAACATTTTCAACATTTACAGAACAACACGTAGCGGCATGTCTGTTTTCAGAATAACCATGAGTTCAGTATATACGTTTTCGTAATAATTAATGACATTATGTCTACCAAAACGTCAAACAAAGCCATAAGAACCCTTTTGTAACAGGCGCAATTATTTAAGCATAATGGAACATGGAACTGTCAAAAGTCAAGAATCTTCTAAAAATAGCACTGTCTATGAACAGGAATGTCGCATGTTTGACCCTTAGTATGTGACCTTGACCTTGAAAGTGACCTTGACTTATATTGGGTGCAGAGTCTCACCATTCTTTACCATCCCTGCAGGTTTAAAAGATGTCTGTTGTATATTAAGAGAGTTATTGCCAAATATGTAAAGTGTAACTTGGTAACTACATAATGTACCAGACAGACAGATGAACAAACGGACGCCGGAAAAAGCGATCCCTATATGTCACTCTTGTGTTGCAGGTGACATAAAATGCTCAGGAGTATAGTCAATATACCTGTTGGGATATCAAATATGCGCTTACGGTAAAAAACAAAAGAGATTCCGACGAGGTCTGAGAGAAACACTTGCCGAGTTAGAGGGTTACTCTCTCTGACATAGCATGCCACATCCCATAACAGAGATTATATATCCTGGTACATGAATACCAATGGTTTTCATTAAGATCAAATAAATAAGTGTTATGGATGGACAAACATCGTATTTGGATATCTATAAATTGAATCGCATAAAGCATTCTTAGAAATATAGAAAACACCAAGTAAATGGGAACCGTCTTACCTCTAATGACCTAGCTTCCAGACAGATTGATAAAGTTACTCATACCTTAATATTGAACGTAATATGTCTTATCTCTTGGTAAACAACATAATTGATTTCATCTTTTATCAGATAGACGATTAAGAAAGATTTTTAAGGAATCCTGAGACTAATAAAGGTTAAACATTCACAAACGTAGATTAACAAGTTATATGGATACCTACATAAACTACGGGTAGGCTTACGGGTAAAAAGAAACGGATTTCAGTATGATAAGGACTTACATAGCCCACATGATGTAATAATTTAAGAACTGATATAGATACTATAGTTTTAATGTTGCCGCGCAATCGTTAACACGGGGGGACAAAAATGCCGAATGACGTAGCAGGATGGGTGGTATATGATGCTACAGGACCCACTTTACCGAAATTTCGAGAAAAGTTCGTGAACAGAAATTTTCGAATCCGTTGAAAACAATTGACTGAAGTTGATCGAACTTCGCTACATGTGTCATAAATCATTTTCCTAAGATGTTTTACAATGTGAAGCTTAATACCAGTGTTGCTTTGTAGTGCATGCAAAAGCTTGTCTACTCTACCAATTAACATTTTAACAAAAAGCAAATTATAAACATAAAATCACGCGTCTAATCCATTTGTAGCGTTTGAAATTCTGGTATGTATATACACATCATTTGAAAAGATTCATGGAATTCGATTTTTAACAACAGCAATGAATAAAAATAATTGTTAAGCCGCCGGATCCCCTTCCTACTCTGTTTCAACATGAGAATAAGGAGACTTCCCTATAGCATGTACAGGGGAGCACACCTTCATGACAATATTAAACTGTGTAAAACTATACAATAATATGTCTAACGCTTACACCAAAAGGGAGGCGGCTGAGGAAAACAGACTTTGTAACAGTTATAATATAAGTCTTAATAGACACAAAATCTGTAAATAACTCATGAGATCTAGGTATAATACTCATACAACATCAGAAATGCACTACTTACGAACTTAACATACCTCTTTAAGTAGGTTATATGTCGCATTTTCATTTTGAATTTTATAACGCCATTAAAAGAGATAGCTCGTATGAAGAAGAGCGAAACAAAACCTCCTGATCAAGGCCGTAGAAATAATGGAACAACAGAATAAATGATTAGCGATCAAGTAACAGTCATAGAACGATATGATGTCTATTGACCAGACCTATAATAATAGTTCTTTTTATAGTAAACCAGCTCTGATTTCATGAGCACATGAACACATAGAATCACATGATGACGCTTAAGGTCAACACATCATATTTCATTGGTAAATCATCAATTCGTATGACAAAACTAGAATTTCTATTCATCATTTTTTTTCATTTTATCGAATGTTAACCAAATCATCATCAAACATACATACCAGAAACATTAAGAGAGTCATAGTGGTACATAAAAGTGGCAGCGTTATACCAGTACAGACCTTGAAATGATCTGGAACTGTATGTCGATTGTTAAAAAATCAGTTTACGAGAATTCTCATTAGATCTCAAGAAAAATAATCTGGATATAGAAATGTACACTAGATTCCACTGAAAATCAATGAATGAAAAGAAGGGAGGAGATACAAAAGCCGGGACCATAATCCAAAAACCACAATCGAAAGACTTACGAAATTTGGAAGAAAACACAAAACAGAACTTCCTTACGCGAAAAGAAAATAGGACAAACGGACGGAGACAATGACACAAGGACAACTTATCAAATGAACCATATTCAGCGCAAGTGCAGAAGGCATTGTAGTATGTACTGTAGATGGCGCTATAAAAATGCGGTGTTCTAACTATATCAATATATCATATGAATTATGTAACATATCTTATGCAATAGTACGAAAGTTTTCCAACTCTATACCTTATTGACGAAAATTTCAAGCCAATTTATTATGCACCAGACACGTGCTTCGGCTATTAAATCTTCATCAGTGCTGCTTTATCCAAAGTGATTGTCAGAAGCTGCCAAAATTCATTTCAGTAGCGCCGTCTGCTTTGGTTTTATTTCTTGAATTAAAATTTTGCGCTTTTACTTTACAGAGAGTGCGCGGCGCCAATTTCCTGTAGGGTCGATTTAGTAGCATATCAGTATCCAAGTAAGAGGGACCAAAAGGAAGCCCAAAGCCAATCTTATGGTAAGATTAAAGGTACCTTCATTTTCGCGAGTACAATTTTTCGCGATTCCTAAATTACAAACAAATATGAACATATGATGTAATTTTTGGATTCTGACTTCCATTCACTGATACTAAAGGCGGAAGGGGTTGATAAGATAACACGTAATCTGCCCTAAAAAAGTTGTATTTTGAAAATAGAAATTTTAAGAAAAATCGTTCTTATTTAATACATATACGGTATCCCATCAAACTCTGAAGTTATATTAGATCTATTATGCGTAATATTGCTAATATTTGGGTCAAAACTTGTCTTTCTCCCATAGAAATCAATAGAAAACGGAAACGATTTTTAACATTGTTCCCGCGGAGATACAGAACGCCACTTATACTGGAGGTGTTTATCCATGATACAAATTTTCTGGAAAAATGGGGTTCTGTATCTCCGGGGGGAATACTACCCAAGAGACAAAAAAAGGATCGATCGTTAAAATCATTAATTATGGACAGTATGACTATTTTTCCTCCTTAATCCATAAAAATATGTGTTCTGAATAAGATCGAATGAAATTTCCAAAATTAGGAACGAAATAAGCAGGAGCGATATGGATTTCTCCGCTAATGTGTATTTCGCGCTAAAAAGCTTCTGATAGACCATATTTTGAGTTCCGGATTTCATTATTTATCGATAAGAGTAGATAGAACTTTCGAAATGTATTTCTGGTATGCAATGTAGATATACATGTATCTGATATCTTTTAAATAATATTTATTCATTTTAGGCAAAGTATTTTAAAATTTCTACGTTTTTGTCGACATTATCAGTTTAATTACCTGAGTACTCCTTACCTCTTTGGGCCTTGACTCTTTGGAGTATTTCATCGAAAAGTAAAACATACAAAAAGTCTTCAAATACATTATACTTCAATAATGATTATCTTTTGTCTGCAAATGTACAGTCATGCGTTAGAAATACGGCACGAGATTTAGGGCTAAGAACGTCCCTTATCTTATCAGCTCCTTTGTAAATTAAAGAAGATATCCCTTTTAAATAACTCTGTCCTTAGCTTGTCTCTTTTATGGTAGCATACTTCTGCCTCTTACATGCGAGAAATTTTGTGTAGATTACGTCAACATGCAAGATAATTATGTCAACATGCAAGATAATTATGTCGACATACAAGATAATTATGTTGACATGCAATATGATTATGTTGACATGCAAGATGATTATGTTGCATGCTGACAAAATAAGTTGCATGTTGAAATAAATAAAATGCATTTGACATGAATAAGTCGCATGTTGACAAAATTGAGTTGCAAGTTGTCATAATTAAGTTGCATGTTGACATAATTAAGTTGCATGTCGACATATTCTGAAGAAAAACATCTCGCATGTAGGGGGCAGAAGTAACTCTTTGATATTCTTTGGTTATTTTAGATTAGAATTCTTCATAAATTCATTCTTATTTTCTCTGTTTCAGCCTTCGTAGTGACATTATTGAAATGAGAATAAAGTACCCTACTATCATTTATTCAGGAAAGGGAGATTGAAGCTATGTATACATTTGTACTAGTATTTGAATAGCTTAATTAAAAAAAAATCAAAACGCGAATGAAGTTGTTTAGATCCACCATGAAACTGTACGATTGCTTAACAGGGATCACTGTACACGTACAAATATGATAATAATGCGTGTACATATGGGTAAAATAGCATGCCCATGGTCAATTTTATTATGAAAAGCAAAACAAATTCGAGATAGAAAAAGAAATCTATCAATAGCACGTAAATATGCCTCTGTCATAACTTCTGAAAAATTCTGTCATAACATTCTCGAAATGTAACATATTACCAATTAGTTTGGTTGCCCGAAAAAATAAACTCTGCATTTGATTGGCTACCGGTAAAGTTCTTCGCATTAAATTTTATCTTTTCTTCTTTTCCTTTTTATTCTTTTCGATTTTTTTTTTCATCTTATACATCAAAGAAGTAAAGTGATGAAAACATAAGCAAAGTACATTTAACATCATTAATCCATATTGATTATGCTGGAAACTCCACATCTTCTACAGTCCCATTGTGTCATATTACATTCAGTAGCTTTTCTCATTAATGAAGATATTTTCCTATGGAACCATAGAAACATATATCGTGGAATCAACGTGCATTCCCTGACATGGAGATAAGTATAGCTACATAAAACCTTAATTTGTGTATGTATGTCACGAGAGATTGTCAAACAATGTGTGTGTGTGTGATATACATGTAATCTACTATCGGTTTCTGTATGTACTCGATAGTCTTTGAACGGAGACATTTTTCATCATCTGTATTTTCACGAATGTAATATACGTATAGTATTTTAGAAAACACGTCTTCATCTTATAGCAATTTATTATCTATAATCAAACCAATGATATGGGGGAATAATGTCATTTTCGTGGAATTTACATTACAAACCCATAGACCTACATTCCTTAATATCGCAAATAAAGATAGCTATAATTCTCAGAGAGGAACATAGAACAACTGTCTGGACAAAACAAATGTAATAACAGTTTACCAGAGCATTTTTGTTAAGACTGAGTGGCTCTAAAATTTTATTAAACTCATGCAAACAGAAGAGGCTGACTCTCCCCGGGCACCTGGTCTCACTTCGTTTACTAGTATTCCGGGGTAAGCAACTGTTCCAGTGGAATATTCTCATGATTTTGCTTCCCTTCTTTGACTTTGAGACTGAATAACTGATTGGTACTTGCTCGATGTTAATGTAGCTTAAGGCTGTATTCTTCTAATATTTTGATGATAATCTTAGGGTGACATTGCAGGTTTAGATTATCTGATGTTTTGTTATAACGTTAGATCAATTAGCAGAGAAAGCATATGCATCTGAATGTCCCCCCCCCCCATAAACTCTAGCGGCACAGCGTAATGATCAAAACTCAACATATCCACTGAAATAGTTCAACTCATAAATCTGTGCTAACATTTATAAAGAACCACGTATATCATTCATGTCGCACGTCAAAAGAATGATACAAATATACACTTATTCCAGTTATAACCTGACTTGAACTTCTGAAAAGTCTCCTCAACAATACGATCACCATAAGCCACAACAGCAAGACTAAAAAACAAGCACTGAACAACAAAGTGCCACAACAGCAAGACTAAAAAAACAAGTACTAAAGAAACAAAAAATAAGTCATAAAACGGAGAGTCCGGCAAATAGCACGGTGAATGACACACTGATGCAAGTATTTGGATTCCATTTGAAGGCTCTCCTTCTTGATCAGAAACTTAGGATCTCAACAGGAAAATACAAAACATCTATTTCAATATGACAATTTCAACCACTAGGTTGGTATCTCTGCTGGTGAACTGTTATTCTCCGAGGATATCGTTCGCCTAGTTTTAGTGTGGTCCTGCGCTGACTTGAAATATATTAATTTTGTAAATTTTCATACACTTAATTTGATAAATTATTCTCCCTCATGGAATAAGTCTTTCCTTAACTGGCTCTTTGGCAAACATTTTAAGGTCACATGTTTAGAATTTCGCTCTTCACATATTCATTAATTTGATTTCCTCTATTTCGGCCTCGGTCATTACTGATGATATATTGTTTGTTGAAATGCAAATATGGTGCACTAATTTATTACGATATATCATATATTTCAATATTACAATCTAATCTCTTATCAAAGCTATTGGATCTATGGTCATTATATATAATGTGATAAGATTGTGGATAATTTCTACTTACTTTATCGGCTTTTTGAAAAGCAATGTCCTTACGTATGCAAAACCAGGTGGTTGTTATAATGATTTCCCCTCATTTACAATAGATCGGAGCTATTGCTACTGTAGCGGACATAGTTCACACATTATTAAGTAGTTCATGTGCACCTTTATACTACTTTATATCAAATGTTAATAGCAATCACTCTTGTATAACATGTATCAAGTGTGCATCAAAAATGCAGGTCCATTACATTCTAAAAATGACAATGTTGAATTTTCTGATTCATCGTAGGTAGCGCCACTTAATTGTTTTAGCTTGATGTTATATTTAGGAGGATTAATATTTCCAAAACACTGTACAACTGTATTTGACCTTTTATCACACCTTGTACTAATTTCAGCCAATGACGTTGCAGTAAAACGGTCACGTGGTGTCCTATCTTTACATCGAAGTAGGTCACTAAATTTTCAAACGTCAAATTTACAAAGAACACGTTAAAAATGGTTCTCGGCATGATACATTCGTTAGAGGAATTACTTCTCTTTGGCAGTATAGTTGAGTCAATTTGTTTCCTATATACTAATAAATTTTGAACTTGCAACTCTTATAACTTTCTTAATCAATAATGATGAGTAACTTGAATGCACATATGGTAAGCTTGAAACGATTAATGGATGAATCTTATCACTTGCAAAACAGAATTACTCAATATAACTGAATGCAGCAAAAGAATTGATTTTAAATGGATGCAAAAACAGATTTCTTAAACCAATGATGTAATTGACATTGACAAAACAGACTTTGAAGGTCAAGATGAATGCTAAAACAAGACAATTTCAAGGTTGGTTCCCTTTTCACTTGTTACAATTATTTATTTTTATTAATTTATTTATTCATTTTTTGGAGGGATTATTTGTTGTTGTTGTCATTGTTGTCCGTTTTGTTTTTTGGGGTTTTTTTTACGAGAAATACAATAGATATATATGTACATCAATTTGATCTATTTTAAAACGCCTTCTTTCCACAGTTTATTTTTCGTTTCATTTCATATACCATTCTTGCGAATCTTTTTTATGCCTATATGTACTTGTTTGCTTGCTCTTTTTTTTTTCGATTTATTCTAGGGACTATTTCACATCTCTTTTACCCTCTCTTCCAATATTTTGCACTAAACATTAGTATTCTATACTTAGAATTTTTTGGGGGTTTTTTGTAAATTTATCGATATATAATATGCTCTTTTTCGAATGATCATGTTCTTTGGAGCCATCATCGTTCTTTTAATGGTCACTGTCCGTCCGTCTTTACTACAAACGATTCTATTGAATTTCCTCTTTCATTAAACATCAGTATCGTTCCTAATCAAAAGAACGAAAATAAATTAAATAAAGGAATCTTACCTGGTCCTTCATTAGTAAAATATCCTAGTCTGGTCTTGATCAGGCTACATAAAAAACCGCCACGCTTATTTTTTCACCCGATACTCATTGCCAACCATTATAGGTGTATATATATCACACGTTCATGCCAGCAGGGATTACGTATATTCAGTGTTATTGAAACCTACCTATATAATTTCCCATCCTGACATCTTTATTTGATTGTAGGACGATTTATTGGACGGGTAAAATAGCGATAAAGAAAATCATTAAATCAGAAATTAAAGGTGTCATCAAAACATTTGACACAGAGAGTTTGTAAGCACTGAAATTATAGAAAATGCTGATGCATCTAGATTCTTGTTCAGGCCGAGAAAAGTTGTGAAAATCATATATATGATCATGTATTTCGCAATTATTTCGGTACGTCAAATCGAAAAGTTACGAAAGTTTTCGAGTCAACTGATTCAAATTTTGTTTTGTTGCAATCATAGATGAAGTCTAGATAAGCCCAGTCATGTACATTGTTTGATTCAAACTTTATGAATATTGTACACAATGCACATACAAACTTATTCTATACTACGTTGCCTTATTTTAATTTAGCAACTTACTTGTGTGAGTTGTTACGATTGTCGTCTGCTGCCGTTGTCATCTGTTTGATCTTGCCATTTTCATCATCTGACGATAAACAAACATGAAAGTAAAGAACAGTGCATGGCATCCACATTTTTTATGAAGAATTGATTAGGTGTAATTTACCACTTAAAAGACGGAATTTTCATTTCAGGTGAGTCTAAGTTAGGAAACGACTTTAACATGCGGATAGGGAAAGGATGATCAAATTCTGATAAAATTCATAACAAAATAACCATAGTCAGTAGACAAGAAATGTCTTCCACGTGCTTGATAAATTTTAAAGATTTAAAAAAGTAATGATCTCTAAATAATGACAGCAAATCATTCCCACTAATGAGTAACATGTTTAAAATTAGTTACAGACGAAGGCATACAGAATGACTCAATATTTGAGCAGACGGACTGATGGACAGGCAACTCTTTCTTAGGCCTCGTCGGTTGATGTATAGAGTACACCAAATTTGCCTGGAGGCAAGCATAGAAAACATCTCTTGCCCAATTCCGTTTTGTGTGTGTGTGTTTGTTTTTGTTTTTTGTTTGTTTGTTTGTTGTTGTTTTTTTGAAGTTGTATCATGTATTCTTCTGTCAAAGTGTGTATATAGACTTTGATAATCATACTAATGGTACATATAGAAATCTCTCTAGTACACATCAATAATACCATCACAGTTTACTGTGCAACTGTAGTGTTGGGAAGTGATGAATACAATATTGAATATATTACACGTGAGAAAAGGGTGTCAAATATAGCTGATTTTTGCCAACAAACACCAAACTGAAAACAAACATGTGACCTGAATTCTAAAACATATGATTGGTTGTTAGTATTGGATGGATACCCGCATGCTTACCACAATATGTTATTGTTCCACTAATGACGATGTCTACAGCATTACAAACATGATAGATGAGTGATAACAATTATACAGGTGTGATTTTCAAAACCTTATAGAAATTAGTATTCATTTGAATAAGTAATGTTTAACGCCTTCAAATTCAATATAGCATCATTTCAGAACAGACAAATTTGCAGCATGGTTTAGACACGCACGCTTCGTGCACTTAACCCCCGTCAGTGATCCTCAATCTAAACAATCTAATATGGCCAAAGAGTGTGAAAAATATTGTCCAAAAATGTAGGATGGGTGGGATTTGACGCTACGTACAGGACCCACGTTTTAGAAAATGTATATAATTTGCAAAATTTTGAGAACAGAAATTTTCGAATGCGTTGAAGAAGCGATCAACCGAAGTTGATCGAACTTCATTACATGTGCAAGGATTTAGTGATTCGCGCGCTTGCTGTGAAGGTCGATCAAATGGACACAGATTGTTTTACTTGCTATACCTTCCCTGTCAGTCATAGTCGGAAATTACGGTCGGTCACGCTAAACTCACTTGACCGACCGTGGGTTCCGACGATGCCTGTCAGTTTGATCAGTATTTTTTGTGACTTATGAATAATCAGTAGTAATTAAGAGTATTAAGCAGATGCTTTAGCTTGACGTGATCCTGTTAAAATACTGATGGTATCGATACAGGTGATTAGAATGAAAAAAAAAATTATTTAAGACACGTTTTAGAAATGTGTTTGAATGGGAAGAAATAAGAATTAATTATTATCAAGAGAAAGCGAGGTTAAAATTAAAACATTTACTAGTAATTATATGTACCGCATAGAAAATGAGGTACAGTAAAATAAACACAAAATAACAAAATCTAGAATCAAACTTACACGGGGCAGTAAGACGTAATATTTCCTTGACTTTTTGATGGAGAGGATCACTTATTTCACTGTCTGTCCTTGTATCCGCTCCTGGCTCTAATGGGCGGACTATCAGGTCCCGGAACCGAATCTCGAAGTCCTCCGTTTTCACTGATTCTGCGTCACTGGCCTGTAGGTGGCGCGGCAGACGGCGTCTCTGGGGTGACCTAGGCTCTGTAGATTTTGATCTTGGTGACGCGCCTGAAGTTAATTTGAATTTGCTTATTGTATCAAACGCAAAGAACACGTAAATCTCAATATTTCCGTTGTAGAAATACATAGTTGAATTATTCGAAATTACAAAATAGTTCATTGCTTAAAATAACTAATAAAATGTGCATGTTTATAATTATGTCCTTCTAAATGATATTATATCCTTTGCTTTTTCTTTTCCATGGGTTCTTGAAACTGCATAAATACAATTCTAACATGACTTAAGATTTTCTCCCTGTATGTACTATAGACCTCGCCTGGTGTAAACTAAGCTTCGCCCCTTCACGTGCTACAATATAAAGCTCGTGCAGACCAATATTAGAATAGAAATAACAAGTAGCTTGCTGTGATTTGTTGTCTTCGGTTGAACCCATAAAATCAAAATGTAATTGTTTGGTTCTTCAACTCGGGGAATTATTGGACAACAAACCACGGCTAGCTAGTTGTCTTTCTTAAATATATAGGATCTCAAATGAATTTTCATTTCATACGATGTATTATGAAACGAGTTGTGTGTTTCATATCCCCGACCCTTGACGAGTTGATATAAAACGCACAACGAGTTTCATAATACATAGTATGAAATGAAAATTCATTTGAAATTCTTTTTATCACATGATTCTGCCCAAAATAAAGATTTCGAACGTGATATCAACGTTTCTGAGAACCAGAGGCGAACAAGGCCGTGACCTAGAAGTTATCGGAGTACAACGCCATGAGAAGTAGTTCTTCCACATCGTATATATTTTCTATGTTATATTTTATAAGAGAAAAATATTTCAATTTTGTTTAGTACTTCAATGCAATAATCATTTCAACAACAATAATTTCAATCATTGATATTGAATTTGCATCTGAATTTAATATACGACCGATATTTGAAAGGTCACACTTGTTATAGTCAAGGTGACGAGGCTCCAAACTTGACCAATCGCATTCAAGCAGAGTGATATGTAAGAAGTTGTCATAACAAGACTTTATGAAACTGCATAACGGGTGTATCATGTGATAAAATAATTTATTAGATTGGTCAGATATCAGAATAAATGTCGTAATTATCTTACCGACTGTCTTTGATTGTAGAGATAATGATAATTTCTGTGGAAGTTCAGTCTCTTCTTGTATTGTTGCTATTCCCTGACCACTTCGGACACCTTGAAATTCCATTAATTCCTCATTATTGAAATCACAAAAAGTTACCAGTCTTTATTCCAAAGATAAACACAGGGTAATCAAAGATTACATAGCTCGCCTGTACAGGTTTTTGTCAGAAATCAGGTTAAAGTTTTAGAAAAGTGAGTCAAAGTGCAAGGTCAAGGTCACTAGGTCAAAGGCCATGGTCTCAAATGAAAGGTCTCGTCACAAGGTATATACATGTGAAATATCAAAGCCCTACCCTTTATAGTTCAAGAGATATAGCCCAGGTTAAAGTTTTGTCTACGGACGACGACGACAACAACGACGCCCGAGGGTATGGCATTAGCTCTCCGGACTTTTTCGTCCCGGCGAGCTAAAAATGCGTTTATCATAACTGTTTAAAAACACTGCAAATACAACAAAGAAACATCCACTCAATGCGCAAACCACACACCAAAATGTTCAAAAATGTAGTGCGTTGATAGGGAGTACGAAATGCAAATGTGCTGTAAAAATACAAACACCGACAGTCTGATCAAAGTGCAGAGGGAATAAAACTGTGCGAAATGAAAAAAAAAAAGATAAAAATGTAACCTGAATTTATAAGCTCTCTGCTAAATGATGAAATCTAATTCGCTTTCTATCTAGCCAAACTCTAAAAGAATCCTTACAAATTTCATTTGTGTCCGTGTGGTAATATGAAACGATGCCGTTTTGTGCGTGTAAATATATACATGTAAGTATACTATTTATGAACAGTTTCAAAAGTCCTGTGCGCAACATTATTACATTGTGACAAGCTTTTTGCAAAACATTTTAAAAGACACTTTTTATTTTCAAAAAATAAGTAGGTACATGTAATATGAAAAATGAATCAATTTACTTTGTTTCCGTGCATATATGTTTCTTCTGTATTATTTAAAAGGAAACTTCAAAGGTACGAATAAATATTAATCTTTGAACAATTTGAAAAATTGTGATATATTAGAACAAACCAATCACCGCACACCTTGGTTAGGGGAGTTGTCAAAGTTATCCTTTGATGCAGGGGTGGTATCAGGATTATTCTGTAAATCTTCATCAGAATCTAACCCACGGTCACTGATACTGTCCTCTAATGTATCAGAGTCCTCTGTCATACACAATAATGTTAATGAACATGGCAATGAAATAATGATTAAAAAGATCATGTAACTCAAGCCACTAAAATGATTTATAAGATCTCTTTTATGTTTTTTTTATTTAATCAATTCATCTATCTGACCTCCATTCTCCAATTTTACACCGATATGGAGCAGAAAGATTACACATATAGAGAAAGTTTTATATAGTACAATATATGTATGGAATGTAGAAATACGACGGAGATGGCCTATAGTTTATGTTTATATAGATATGGAAGGAGGATGCAAGATGAATATGCAAGATGCAGAGATTATATTAAGACATTTACATTTTGTACGTAACATTTGTAATGATTATGTGATATGATTTCAAACCATGCATGCAGAGACACCGGCGGAGGTACTTGTACTGTCGTATTTTCTATACAGGGTATCATTTTTTTTTTCTGTTCATAATGTCCGACAACTCTGAGTTAAGAACAACGGAACAAGAAATACGTATCTAGTCTGACAACGGATCATACATGTGCATATATAAGATCATCATTCAATGCATCATTTATTCAAAAGAAAAAATCTGAACATGCATTTATATCTGAAATAATATACGTGTATGTTCATTCAAAAAGTAATTTGTGTTCTATGGACATTTAGTTGAAATTGTTACAGTAGCAAATTCGCTTATACATGTAAATAATTATATAAAGTGCTGCATATCTAAGCGTTGGTCAGACAAAGTAAGCCATACACACTACAAGCAAGGATTCACAGAAAGCTTTCTACAATCTATAACTAGCCAAACTACATTAGAGTATCTATATTGACTACCTATCACAATTTCCTGTGTCGCAAGTCATAAGGACATGGAAAACTCATTCTCCAGGAGGAGGGCAGTGATTTACTTACAGTACTTATTTTACTATAGCCATTTGCTTATTGCAATCTTTTTTCACATTGTTAAAACTTTCTATCAGTGATTATAAAATTTCTTTTCCTTTTAATTTATTTTTCCCTTTGTATTCATAATCAGTTTTAATTTCATTAAAAAACACATTTCTCTTTTTTTTACATACACGTTCAAACTGATATAAGTGAGGAGGAAAGAACCATAACCATTCGTGTCTTACCAGAGTTATACACCATGGCGTTCTGAAATCTTTTTTCGAAATCCTCTGTCCTTATCGTTTCTGCATCACTTTGAGGATAGCTGGCTCTCAAATTATTCAGGTATCCTCCTTGAAATAAATGACAGGATTTGATATCGTTGATTTTAACGTTGATTTTAACGTCGATTAAACGTTGATTTTAACGTTGATTTTGCGAAATATAAAGTATCAGGACTGTACAAATGTACCCCATAATGAATCATTTAATTCTATGAGGAACCTGAAATAATGTTTCTACTCCACACGAGCCTTAGAGTGAGTATTAGGTTAGTATTTTCATAAATACCAGAAAGGAGGGGATCTCCAACAAGACTCGGTGGCAGTACCCACACCAAAACACCACAAGTGGAAACACAGAGAAGACTTACAATTTTAGCAAGAAACGTAAAAAGGGAAAAACAACACCAAACACGACATCAAAACAGCAAACACAAAAGACGGCCATCTGACAGTCGCTAGTAACAAATTATGTCATTATCCGGATTACGTGCCCACAACCCTCCCATTTTTCCGGTTACCTAAAGGACTCGAAGAACGCACAGTTGTAGTGTAAAATAATCTCTTCATTGTAAGATGACCACAAAAACAAGATAGCACAACGCAGGGGTCAAAACATGGATATAAAAGGGGGGTAAACCTAACTTAGCATGGGCGGATCCAGGAATTTTTTTCAGGGGGGGGGGGGGTCCTTAAGTCCGAATTTTTTGAAGAGCAAAAAAAAATTGAAATAGAAAAATAAAAAAATTAAAAAATGAAGAAAAACCGCAAACACAGGAAAATAAAGTTATTGATTGATGATTGTCAGTTCAATAAAACTGGTGATTGGAAAGGAATGGCGAGCGACCAGCTTAAAATTTTGAATTTTCACCTAATAGTAATTGATTAAATTGATTGTCAGTTCTAATATGTAAATACAACAAATGGCGAGCGATAGCGAGCCAGCGAAATTTTTTTTCCAAGAATTGGAATAAAATCCACTATTCGTCTCTTTTTCAATTTCTTTTCGTTTCCCTAGTGCCCTTGTTTATTGACCTAGGTGTAATGTATATGTGTTGCATAAAGGAAAGCGCAGCATCATTTGAAAATAACGTACATTCATATAATAAATTCTGGCGAGCGGAAGCGAGTCAGAGAAAATTTTTGAAATACTGACGGCAAAATATTATCAAAATGAAAGATTTCTAATACAATTTCTTTATATATTTTTCAAATATTATGACAACAGAAGGGGAATTGGGACTTAATCTTATGAAATATATATATTAATAACAAATATTTAGCAATGTTTCGAAAATTCCAAGGTGGGGGGATGTCCAGACACCCCCTCCCCCGCCCCCTCTGGATCCGCGCTTGATGTACATATTTTCTGATAAAATAATCTTAAGGAAATATGTACATGTATGCAGTTTCAGATAAAAAGAAAAGAAATTATCGAGCAATGTCTCAATTTAATAGTTTAATAGCTTATGAATGATAACAGAACAATTGAAAATACCGTCAAACTTGGGAAAGTTTCTGCAAAAAAAGCGCTGGCGTTACCGTCTTATGTCTACAGGAACTACATATTGGTAGAAATTCTAAATTTCCAGAAATTATCTTTCTTACGGACATATTCTTTTTGTAAGATGTAAAGATAACATCCATGGAATACATGTTCCATCTTCAACCGAAAGGAACCCTATCCTGCTCAATTCTAAGATTTTCAAAACATTGAATTAGAGTTATCTTTCTTTTTCTGAGTTTTTTTTGTTTTGTTTTTTTTATTAACATTATTATTTTCGACTTCAATAGTCAACGATCTGTTTCATCATCTTAGTTCCTATCAAAGTCTTCAAAAGATATGAATAATCCAGAAATAAGCTAAGATTGTAAAAACTTCGAAGCAATGCTAAACTATATATACAAATCCCATTAAAATGTACCTGTATTGTAAGATACATGGTTAATTTTAATAGTTATTACCAAGGATACAAGATACAATACCTTTTTTCTTTCTGAGTATTTGTTTAAACTTTTCGTCCACTTGTTGTGCCGCCTCAGAATCCAGATCACTCGGTGCATTGTTCCGCAGACGACCGTCACCTGGAAGGACGCATGAAAGACAATTACAATTAGTTTATTCTCATTTCATTTTATCTATTTTTTTTTGATCACCTTTAATTCATTCGGCTTTGGGTATCACTGATAAGACATAAGTTGTTGAAATTCGCATATGGTGCACTGAATTTTTTTTTACAACAGAAAATAAATTGTAATATTGATTATAATGTAGCACTCAGAGTAAGTAAGCATACAATGTCATGTAACAAGAGAGGGCAAGAGTAAGGAAATGAATACGACACATTTGGAAATGGGGGAGGGGGTATTACAAGTAATTCTTCTTATTTTTAATGTCATTATGGATTATGGTTATAGAAAAGTAAGCGGTTTGATATATGTATAATGTACTTACTATTGAACGAAAATGTTTGAAACGAAACTGGCATTTTCCACATTACAATGCACCGTTTTAATTTCACAAAACATCCACAGTATTAAAATCAATTTGCCATCGAATTGATGTTAATATTTTTTCACTGTAAATTTCCATTCAAAATAGAAATAAATATATGCCCAGACACGACGAAAATAAGAACACAGACGTTGAAAATTTAAAAACGATCCTTCTTTATTTTAAAATAAACAAATTTCTTTAAGGAGAAACTTGACACGCCAAAATACAAGCGTACTTCGATCACCACGTTAATTCTATATGCCTTATATTTGGTAATGTCTGAATGGGTTGTTCGCGCGTCTCAAATCGCTGATTTATTTGTATTTCACTTTCTGTTACACAAGAGTGACTTTAACACAAATATCTTTTAATTCCTCTATAGTATAGAGGAAATCTCCTTCCCACTTTTGTAAATTGGTGGGTTTTACTTTCAATACTTATTGTTGACTTCTTGACTTAGGAACTTTCTATGTAAATCAGTAAGTAAAGATCGACAAATATTGGCAAGCCATTAGCGTTCCTGGCAGGTAATAGAACACGATCTCGTATCCTATAATTAATTTTATGAACGACTGGACCTGTTATTTCATATTACCCTTATTTGTTTTACACCTGGTTCTACTCCTCAAGGTTTCAATAAAATTCAACCCCCCCCCCCCAAAAAAAAATTCAAATTAATGTCAATAATGAATTATGCATTATTTTTTTGACTTTGACACATGCATTTTATTCATGATTTTTATTCTCAAAATTAACGTTAACGTACATGTGTATATCATTAAATTTTCGCTTTGAAAACGTAGGTACGTGACTGTTTGTAATTCAGTTTTTGTTTTTGGAAAAAAAAACATCAGTTTTATTCTCTATCTTTCACTTTACTTTTATTTTTCACATGTATATTACCTATGTGCATAAAATGATTTTAATTATCAGTTTGTTTTTCTTTTCAAAAGACAATCTGGCGCTTTAAACAAGCTTAGTATATGCCCTTACAGGCGAGGACAATTGACAATGTAGGATGAGACAAATTTTCCGTAAAAAGTAGATTCAATATTACAATATGTGAGATAATCGTCCAATTGTAACTTGTTAAAAGATTTAAAACAGAAAGAAAACAAAAGACGATTCGCAGGGAAATTTATTTCTTAATCGTGAAAACGTCGGGTTTTTAACATTTTGAAGAATTTTCACGTATGCACAGGCATTTAGTAACTCTGAATTCAAAAGCAATACTAGTACGTTCAAATTATTAAACAGCAGGGAACTGAATTCCTTTTTTAAAATCATTCTTCATAAAATGACTAACCATATAAAATATCTAGAGAAAATAACTAAACAAACTAGTGACGAATCATCTCATAGTGACGAATTAATTAAGCCAAAACGAAGAAGAGTTAAGGTGGAACTTGAATACATGATATTCGATTAATGATACAAATACATTACTGTATATTTTAAAACTCCCAGGGTTTCTTTTCTATGTTTCAAAACTCGAAGTTTGTATCTCTTGTTTTTGAAAACCGTTTCTCATTGTTCCCTCGTATGCTACAGATAAATTAACTTGATCTGATACAGAATTCGTAGATCAAACTGAAACTTATTACACAGCAACACAAACATGTAAATACCAATAGAGGGACATTGTTTTAACGGAACCTGTATACCATAAGCTTAGTTAAACATTCAAATCTCTGAAGATCTAGTAACAGATCATTCACATATATATCCAAGTACCTGACAGTCCCAACCTCATCGATAATCAGTGAACAGTTTTGTGTTTCGGTGGATTTGTTCATAACACTCTTCACAACAACCACCAGACGCATACCAATGTACAGACTACAACCACCAGACGCATAACTATTTACAGAAAACAACCACAAGACGAATACCAATTTACAGACAACAACCACCAGACGCATACATGTATCAGTTTACAGACAACAACCACGACAAGCATTCCAATTTACGGACAACAACCACAAGACGCATATCAGTTTACAAACAACAACCACTAGACGCATGTCAATGTACAGACAATAACCACCAGACGCATACCAATTTACAGACAACAACCACCATACGCATATCAATGTACAGACAACAACCACCAGACGCATATCAATGTACAGACAACAACCACTAGACGCATATCAATGTACAGACAATAACCACCAGACGCATATCAATTTACAGATAACAATAACCAGACGCATACCAATGTACAGACAACAACCACCAGACACATACCAATGTACAGACAACAACCACTAGACGCATACCAATGTACAGACAACAACCACCACACGCATATCAATGTACAGACAACAACCACCAGACACATACCAATGTACAGACAACAACCACCAGACGCATACCAATGTACAGACAACAACCACTAGACGCATACCAATGTACAGACAACAACTACCAGGCGCATATCAATGTACAGACAACAACCAATAGACGCATATCAATCTACAGACAACAACCACCAGACGCATTTCAATTTACAGATAACAATAACCAGACGCATACCAATGTACAGACAACAACCACCAGACGCATACCAATGTACAGACACCAGCCACCAGACGCATATCAATTTCGGACGACAACCACCAGACGCATACCAATGTACAGAGAACAACCACCAGACGCATATCAATGTACAGACAACAACCACCAGACGCATATCAATGTACAGACAACAACCACTAGACGCATATCAATGTACAGACAACAACCACCAGACGCATATCAATTTACAGATAACAATAACCAGACGCATACCAATGTACAGACAACAACCACCAGACACATACCAATGTACAGACAACAACCACTAGACGCATACCAATGTACAGACAACAACCACCACACGCATATCCATGTACAGACAACAACCACCAGACACATACCAATGTACAGACAACAACCACCAGACGCATACCAATGTACAGACAACAACCACTAGACGCATACCAATGTACAGACAACAACCACCAGGCGCATATCAATGTACAGACAACAACCAATAGACGCATATCAATCTACAGACAACAACCACCAGACGCATTTCAATTTACAGATAACAATAACCAGACGCATACCAATGTACAGACAACAACCACCAGACGCATACCAATGTACAGACAACAACCACCAGACGCATACCAATGTACAGACACCAACCACCAGACGCATATCAATTTCGGACGACAACCACCAGACGCATACCAATGTACAGAGAACAACCACCAGACGCATATCAATTTCGGACGACAACCACCAGACGCATACCAATGTACAGAGAACAACCACCAGACGCATATCAATGTACAGACAACAACCACCAATCGCATATCAATGTACAGACAACAACCACCAGACGCATATCAATGTACAGAAAACAACCACCAGACGTATATCAATGTACAGATAACAACCACAAGACGCATACCAACGCATACCAACGCATACCAATGTACAGACAACAATAACGAGACGCATATCAATGTACAGACAACAACCACCAGACGCATACCAATGTACAGACAACAACCACCATATGCATACCTATGTACAGACAACAACCACCAGACGCATACCAATGTACAGACAACAACCACCAGACGCATACCAATGTACAGACAACAACAACCAGACGCATACCAATGTACAGACAACAACCACCAGACGCATATCAATGTACAGACAACAACCACCAGACGCATATCAATGTACAGACAACAACCACCAGACGTATATCAATGTACAGATAACAACCACAAGACGCATACCAACGCATACCAACGCATACCAATGTACAGACAACAACCACGAGAAGCATTCTAATTTAGGACAACAACCACAAGACGCATATCAGTTTACAAACAACAACCACCAGACGCATACCAATGTACAGACAACAACTACCAGACGCATACCAATGTACAGACAACAACCACCAGACGCATATCAATGTACAGACAACAACCACCAGACGCATATCAATTTACAGATAACAACCACCAGACGCATACTAATGTACAGACAACAACCACCAGACGCATACCAATGTACAGACAACAACCACCAGACACATACCAATGTACAGACAACAACCACAAGACGCATACCATTGTACAGACAACAACTACCAGACGCATACCAATGTACAGACAACAACCACCAGACGCATACCAATGTACAGACAACAACCACCAGACGCATACCAATGTACAGACAACAACCACGAGAAACATTCCAATTTACGGACATCAACCACAAGACGCATATCAGTTAACAAACAACAACCACCAGACGCATACCAATGTACAGACAGCAACCACCAGACGCATACCAATGTACAGACAACAACCACCAGACGCATATCAATGTACAGACAACAACCACCAGACGCATACCAATGTACAGACAACAACCACCAGACGCATATCAATGTACAGACAACAACCACCAGACGCATACCTATGTACAAACAACAACCAGAAGCATTCCTGAAATACTGTATCAGCTGACGATTATCCCAAAAAAAGTGAACGAGTAGAATTCCATTATGGAAAAGTCAATATTTTCCAATACATTCTGACATTTTCTCACTATTTTGACGACTTGCCATTTGTTAGTGGTTCCTTGTACATTTCTACAGATCCTGAGATATGGCGCTTGTTTTCTTGCCTACTGGAGTTATGTCCCCTTAATCCGTTTCGGGGACTTTGACGGTCTTGGGAAGACGTACTTCTAATGGAACTGCCTGCAGATAAAAATTTAGAAATTATTTTTAAAAATAGAATGTATTATTCACAGAATTCTGATGTACATGTATACAAAAATATTCAATAAGCTTGCTAGTATTAGCTATTGAAGCAAATATATTTTCTTATCGAATTCCCTCCAAAAGAAATATGTGTACCTGATTTTTCGAGTTGACTGGTAGTCAGTTCGTCGTGATTGGATGAATTGGATCGGTTACCATGACTACCGCTTCTGTTGACTACGGTACTCCCTGTTTCATTACTCTACAAGGAAAACAAGTCATAAAACCACTAAGATAAAATATCACTATATGAATATCACAAATTATAAGAATATTTCCATAATAAACGTTCAATGTGACTTGAACTCACTGCAATTGTAAATTGTACTTATACAAGGCTTTGACCACTTTTCCATCTGCGACCTTGACCTTTCATCTCTGACCCTTCAAATGAATAGGTTACAATATTGAAGGTTGGCGAGATTCTGTTGAAAATTAATTCTGTGACCCTAAACTTTG